>SKCR01000284.1:0-54474 GCA_019454045.1 Zanthoxylum bungeanum
TTGGACCCACTCCATAGAAGTCCTCATTGTTGGACAATTGTGACCCAAAGCATCACTATTTGTACATAACATAGTGTTGTTGTACAAATTAACTATGTGACAAAGGAAATTGCTCTTTTATCATTTGTAATTGGATTACTCAGATATATAAATGATAAAAGTCCTTATGATTTTTTTTCGGATAATAAGATATGAGACAATATTAATCCACTAAGGTTAATCATTAAATATCAATAGTCGTAGTATTATCGAGACTGGACATCGATAATGCGGAATAGGCTAATATTACACTTGTGTGTGTTATGGAAGCGTAACTGTATAGTTCTCATATATTTGGGTATTGGATAATCATGCAAGTGTAATAAGAGGTTTTTGTTTACCGATGGTATGGAAACAGCTTCGCTCTGGATAGACCCCTCGGAATCCCATTAGTAGTATGACTATGTGTCTTGGTTTTGGTCGTCCGGGGCTTTAACAGGTTCTGTGTACACCTCTTCTGGGTATACTGAGAATCGTAGTGTATTGGGTATGATGTCAAGATGGAAGTATCACTTCAGTCATATGGAGATGATGATCACACATGGATACAAAACTGGTACTCTAAGTGCGATATCCATCGGGGAAGTATGACTAGGTCATGACTTTCCGATCATAAAGAGACTAGTTGCTAGTGATCCGATATATGCTTCGTACGGGGCAGACACAACTCCAGCCCCAGGCCTTGCATGTGACATCCGATACTGGATCTTAATGTGTAATACTACGTATACTACGCCTGACAAAGATCTTGTATTCCGTAGAAGAATATTTCTAGAGAATTGGGTAGGCAAGGTAGTTTGCTAGAAGCCAACCATGTCTTGTAAATCGGTAAGAATGTGGTACTGGGTACGCACATTTTCGGATAGTCCGATGACCGTATTTACTGCCAACATATCCAAGGATCTCTTGCGTCGCATCCCAAAGATTCACCGATGATGTTTGACTCGAATAATATTAACCTGGGATTAATTAAGAGAGAAAATATTAATCTGGGATTAATTAAGAGAGAGAATTTAATCTGGGATTAATAAAGAGAAAGAAAATAATCTGTGATTAATTAAGGTAAGATTAATCTGGGATTAATTATCAGAGAGAAAAATTAATATGGGATTAATTGCGTCGAGAATTTATCTGGGATTAAATTCGTCGAGAGGAGAGAACGCGATTAATTTGGAATTAATCGGTAAAATAAATTTAATAGTTAAATTAGATTTTACTATTTAATTTATTTAATTGGGATAAATAATATTTTAGATATATTAATTGAAATTGGATTTCAACGGGAAATTAATTGGATTTTAATTTTAGCGAACGAATTAATTTGGAATTAATTCGTGAGCGAATTTCGTAATAATTTTATGGGTATTATTATTTAATTAAATTAGATTTAATTGTGCCGCGACGGAAAATTCGTTTAATCGGATTAAACGAATCTGAGCCCGAAGTGTGTTGAGCAAGCCCACTTGAATTTTGAATTTAAAGTTGGGCCCACTTGAATTTGATTTAAAGTTGGGCCCACTTCACTTATATCATTAGTCATTTCGGTGGTAGATATGAGTGATGGGTTGTGGTGGAATCTTATGAAACACTCAATATATTTAATTTTGGAAATTAATTTATTTCACTCTCCTTGACATTTTGGCCGAATGGCCTTAAACATCTCTTGGCCGAATGGCCATTAAAGTTTTTGTGCGAGAGGCCATTTGCCTCTGACATTTTGCTTTAATAGGTTATAGTGGCCATTTAATGCTTTGATATATTAGCAAAAGTGGCTTTGCTTTTCATTGTGTGAAAATGGCCTCTGAACTTGTTTTTGGTCGAGAAAAACCATAGCCCCTTTTTGACTTTTGAAAATGAAAGGTAATTGGCCATTTTGATCTCTCATTGACCGAAAGCAACAAAAGGCCACTGACTTCTATTTCCCATGGCCTTTTGCTTTTGAAGCTTGACCGAATGGCCTTTACTTTGCTTTAGCCGATTGCCTCTGTTTTGAAGCTTGGCCGATGGCCGATGGCCTTATTCAAATTTGGGGATCACTCCTCTCTCTCTCGGGCAAATTTGTTTCTCCTTGGGAGATAAAAGTTGTTCTATTTGTTTTTGCTAGCACATAAGGGAGTCAAAAGAAGGTGATAGGGATACTCACCCATGAGCTTGGAAGCTTCAACATCAATGGAAGTTTTTGAACTCAACCGATCAATGTAAGTCCTCCGCAACTTATTTTTTATTTTTATTCACACACGAATCACGCTTAGAGATCTCGTAGCATTTCTAGGACACTAACAATGGTATCAGAGCGAGATCTAAGCATGATTTAATTTCTATCGTTTATAGACTTTATTTAGGGATTTTTGCTTGGAGCTTGTAACTGCCTAAATTGGTTGTTTGGACATGGTTGGATGATGATGACTTGGAGTTATACATGATTGATTTGTGAAAAATGGATTAGATTATTTTTCCCTAAAAATCTATACCTGGCCGAAAATTACCCTAGGAATCTCATGG
Organism: Zanthoxylum bungeanum; assembly: GCA_019454045.1. NCBI lineage: Eukaryota > Viridiplantae > Streptophyta > Magnoliopsida > Sapindales > Rutaceae > Zanthoxylum > Zanthoxylum bungeanum. The sequence continues at coordinate 2,542 of SKCR01000284.1, forward strand.
TTAATTTTTTGAATTAAACAATTGGATATGTTGATTCACATGAAATTGAATATTAATTGTTGATTTAATTAGATGAAATCAAAATGGATGTTAATTTCATGTATTGCCGTGAGTGTGAAGCATGTTGGAATGGATTGATTATGCTTAATTTGTGTTGGACACAAATTAAAATGTTAAGCATGATTAATTAGATTAATTAGTGTTTTGGAAATACTAGATTAATTAATTAATTGTGTTAATTGCACTTTAATTGAATTAATATATAATTTGGAATAATGTATTAATTTAATTGTTTTATTTGGGTTAATGGACTTGGTTGGGCCAAATTTCAGTCTTGGATTATATTTGGGCCTAAACCATTTCCATAAGGTCCAAAATATGACTATTGGACCTTTAATAATTTAATTGGGCCTAATGGGCCAAAATTAATTCTATGGCATAGGGTGATTCCTATTGGGCCTAGGCATTATTGGTTAGATCTATTTTGGCCAAAGCTCACAATTAAAGAATTAATTGAAAGCCCATTGGACTTTAATTGAATAGTATTGGATACTAATTGGGCCTTTAAGACCCATTAAGATTGGATTTGGAATCCAAGTCTTTAAGGCACATATATAAGTGTAATTATTTAATTTGGAATAAAAATAGAATTATTATTTGATACAATTTAAATTGGATTTAAAATTGTAGTTCGATATAATTCAAGAATACTTACTTTGAGTATTTATTCTTAAACGAGTTTGACTCGAGCAAATCAAATCGTTGTATGAACATTGGATGGTCATTAATCAAAGTAATTAATTGGATTGGATTACATTGATTGAATAACATGATTTGAGTGAATACTTAGATGTATGTATGAATAATGTATATCAGATGGATATTAGAAGGGTGAGGGAAATTTTGGAAATTGTTATAATAAATTTAGAATTTATTAAATTGGATCTGCGTGTCTAGCCTATTACCTCTTTTCTCATTGTATTTCTCTTCTCACCAATTCCCCTCAATGTAAATGAGGTTTCTTTAGAAGTATTATGTAATTGGGTAGAAGTAAGAATAGTGCTAAGGGGAGAGAGGAAAGGGAGAGATTGTTCTAGGAACAAATTGTATTATATACCAACCGCATATCATTATTAATTTATTTCGAGCCTTATTATGCTTTTAGAATGCATGTTAAGGGTGTATGATGAGACCTAATCAAAGATAATAAATTGGTTGCCAATTTACGCGAAAAACCCTCAACAAATATTAATCGTTTTCCTTCCATTGAGTGATTCATTCTCAAGATCCAAGATTGGCACCAGTTTTGTCTGCCAAAGTCAAGACCTTTGTCCATCGCGGATGTGTTTGAATCATGAAGGCTTTGTTCCATATCGTATGTCTTGTCCAAGTTGTGATTTGTTGGCCAAAGTCAAGATCACTTCTTGTCCATCGACATCGATTACGAATCTTTCCAAAGTCAATGGGTCCCACTTAACTGGAATCATTAAGCTTGTTGTGCCAAAGCCAAGGCTTAGTTGATTCAGAGGAAAAGGTTAGGCAATATATTCGATATATTGGCATATATTGGATATATGTGTTTGGACTTGGAGGTCCACCTACTGGATCTAGGAATTGGATGAGATCCAATTGATCTTAGAGATCTACCTAGTTAAAATTTATACAACTTGTTGGCCAAAGTCAAGGTTGTGTATCTTTTAACGGGTCCTAGCCCACTAGGAAACTAGGTTTCCTGAGTACTCCACAGAGGGTTAGAGGCTCGCAAAAAATAGTGGGAGGCAAGTATTAAATTTGTAATTTCATTTAGATACTTTCCAATACGCGCTCATTTTATTTTTCGTCATTAATTTTATATATATTAGTTGGACTAATATTCAAATGTTGTTTTAATTAAACAGTTGGACTGTATTCAAACTACTTCATTTGTAGTTGGTTATATAATTGGATTATAGTAATCAGTATATTTGAATGCAACCAATCAATTGTAGATGATTATATAGTTAGACTTTAGTAATCATTATATTCGATTGTACCCAAAATCGTTGATTTGATAGTTGGACTATTGCAATCAAGATGGCTGAAAGATTAGCGTTTAGAACATAATCCTGGGTGATAATGTATTTAAACGGCTTTAATTTTCAGATTGGGAATAGAATCTCACGATAGTCCTTAGAGATGAGAAGTTATTCTATTTGATAGAGAAACCTCTCAAGCATGAGCCCGGAGTTGAGCAAATAGTAGAGCATGAGCTTAGGAAGACTCATTGTGATGATAACTTTAGTGCTCAATTCGTTATGCACAACCAGAGCTTCTTAAAAGGACATATCCCAAGTTGTCTCCCTAAACTGTGGCAAATGGGGTCACTAGAAGTGTGACTGCCGTATGGACAAGGCAGATATGAAGGAAGTGAAGACGGGACTAGTCTCCGGCTTCAAGAATGTTTGTTATAAACATGTTCACTACTGGTTTTAAAATTGGATTTTTGATACTAGAAGTGGTACATGAATATATATACTGCTGTGCAGAATCTGCTGGTAACATGAGACTGGCTTCAGATGAGATCGACATACAAGTCGGAAACAAGACGAGAGTTGTTGTTTTGGCCGTAGGAACCTAAGTTTTGGAACTGCCCTTTCGGCATGTACTTAAATTAGGAGAATGTTATAATGTATCTAGTTTGACTAGGAATATTATCTCTGTATCTAGTTTAACCCATTGCGGGTATACCTTTATATTCCGAAACACCGGGTGTTTTTGTTTATAAAGATGATATCGAGATATCTACATTAGATGTGAATAACAGTATTTATATTTTGAATATAAATGAATCTAAAACATATAACATGACAAACAAATAGCTCAAATTGAATAATTCTAATGAGCCTTATTTGTGGCATTGTCATATGGGATGCATTAACAAGACTCGTATATCCATACTTTCGAAGAGTGGATACTAGGACATATTTGATTCTAATTCAAATGATGTCTACGAATCTAGTTTATTAGGCAAAATGCCTAAAACACATTTTACTTGGTAAAAGTGCAAGTGCCACCGATCTGTTAGCCCTCGTTTATAGTTACGTAAGTGGGCCCATATCTAGCTAGGCTAGAGGTGGATATGAATACTTCGTAACCTTTATGGATGTGGCATCGCGTTATTGTTATGTGTATCTTATGAAACACAAGTCATAAACTTTTGAGTAATTCAAAGAGTTTCGACACGAAGTAAGAAAATAGACTGGTAAAAGTATTAGAACATTGCGGTCAAACCATAATGGATAATACTTAAACAGATGAGTCACTCTGAGCTACCAATTTCCTTCTGAGGATACACATTAAACAGTGCAGTACTTATTTTGAATAAGGTTCCATAAAAACTGTTAGATAGACTTCATATTAGATATGAACAGGAAAGAAACCGAGTTTCTCATTCCTGAAAATTTGGGATGCTGGGCATGCGTTTGGATGATACCAAACTAGAACCCAAATCGGATAAGTGCCTATTTGTAATTGGTTATCCTAGGGAAACCAAAGTATAGTACTTATACAACTCACAAGAGAACAATGTAATTGTTGCTCTCCAAGCGATTTTCCTAAGAGGAATTCCAATATGCAGTGGTAAGTGGGAGGAAAGTAAAACTCGATGAAAATCAGAGTAATACTGTTTTAGGCACCGACTCCTTCACGGAACACCAACAGTTCATCAGGGATGAAACTATACTAATAATCTTCGAATACACAAGAACTGCGTAGGTTGGAGAGAGTCAGAAAACAACCTGGGAGGTATAGGTTTTTGATCTCACCTCATGTAGATGTCAATATTATTGAGGATGACGAACTGGCTACGTATGAAGAAGTGATACAAGGTATCGAATCCTTTTATGGCAAAGTGCTATGAAGTCCGAAATGGATTCCATGTATACCAACTAAGTTTGGACACTGGTTGATGTACCAGAAGGCATTGTGCCTATTGGTACTAAATGAGTCTTTAAGGAAGACATACATGGATGGCAACATACAAATGTACACAGCTAGGCTTATACAGAAAGGTATCGTCAAAGACATAGTCTCGACTACTACGATGAAACTTTTTCACCTGTTGCCATGATTAAATCCATTCGGATAATGCTTGCTATAATTGCATATTTCGTTTATGAAATATGACAGCTGGACGCCAAAACCGCTTTCCTTAACGGAAACCTTTTGGAGGATGTTTACAACATCCTGGTGGTTTTTTCGTGCCAAAACATGCAAATAAGGTTTGCAAGTTAAATCGATCCATTTATGGATTGAAGCAAACATTGCATTCTTGGAACTAGCATTTTGATGTAATCATAATGGTATATGATTTAATTCAAAACGAAGATGATTCTTGTGTGAATAAGAAGGTTAATGGAAGCGCACTGACAATGAATGTCTTATAAGTTGATGATGTATTGCTTCTTAGCAATAACATTCCCATAATATGATCGGTGAAAGCTTGGCTTTCATTAAAATTCTCTATGGAATACCTCGGAGAAGCAGGCTTTATTCTAGGAATAAAGATCTATTGGGATAAATCTAGAAAGCTGCTGACAACTCTCCCAGAGCTCGTACATTTTGATATGTACGTGACCTGATGTCTCATATGCTTTGAGCATATGTATACGCTATAAGGCCAGTCTAGGTGATGGTCACTGGATTGATGTAAAGAACATCATTGAGTATCTTGGATGAACCAAGGATTCTTTCTGAGAATATGGGGAAAGGAGAACTTGAAGTGACTAGGTTCACCACTGCAAGTTTCCAAACCGATAAAAACTATTGTAAGTCATAATAAAGGTACGTATATAGTTTGAATAATGGAACAATGAGCTAGAAATCTTCCAAGCAAGATACTGTTGCCGAATAAATAACAAAAGCGGAACATTGTTGCAGCTGAGGCAGCAATATAAGCATTTTGGATCTGTAAAATTCCTAATTAGATTAGGAGTAGTTCTGTTAGCAAATGAGCTAGGCTACAGTGCAGGCTAAAGAACCACGGTCTCATCAATGATCCAAGTATGTACTTCAACTAATTCATCTGATTCGTAAGATCATACGTTGTGGCGATGTGATGATCGAATAAATCGCATCAGATGATAACCTTTCAAATCCGCTGACGAAAGCTGTTTCTCAGCAGAAGTTTGAGCGACCCGTACATAGTTCAGGTGTAGAACATCTAAGTGATTGGCTATAGGCCAAGTAGGAGATTGTTGGACAATTATGACCAATATCATCACTATTTGTACATAACATAGTGTTGTTGTACAAATTAACTATGTGACAAAGGAAATTGCTCTTTTATCATTTGTAATTGGATTACTCAGATATATAAATGATAAAAGTCCTTATGATTAGTTCCGGATTAATAAGATATGAGACAATATTAATCCACTAAGGTTTAATCATTAAATATCTCTAGTCGTAGTATTATCGAGACTAGACATCAATAATGCAGAATATGCTAGTATTACACTTGTGCGTGTTATGGAACCGTAACGACATAGTTCTCATATATTTGGGTATTGGATACTCATCCAAGTGTAATAGGAGGTTCTGTTTACCGATGGTACGGAAACAGCTTAGCTCTGGATAGACCCATCGGAATCCCATTGGTAGTATGACTATATGTCTATGGGAGTCCGAATCAGGGTAGGTGTATTTAGTCTTAACCTGAGACTTGCATCGCTAATACTTGCGACAATCAATATACTTTGGTTTTGGTCGTCCGGGGCTTTAACATATTCTGTGTACGCCTCTTCTAGGTATACTGAGAATCCTAGTGTATTGGGTGTGATGTCAAGATGGAAGTATCACTTAAGTCATATGGTGATGATGATCACACATGGATACAGAACTGGCACTCTAAGTGTTATAGCCATCGGGGAAGTATGACTAGGTCATGACTTTCCGATCATAAAGAGACTAGTTGCTAGTGATCCGATATATGCTTCGTACGGGGCATACACAACTCCATCCACAGGCCTTGCATGTGACATCCGATACTGGATCGTAATGTGCAATACTACGTATATTACGCCTGACAAAGATCTTGTATTCCGTAGAAGAATATTTCTAGAGAATTGGGTAGGCAAGGTAGTTTGCTAGAAGCCAACCATGTCTTGTAAATCGGTAAGAATGTGGTACTGGGTACGCACATTTTCGGATAGTCTGATGACCGTATTTACTGCCAACATATCCAAGGATCTCTTGCGTCGCATCCCAAAGATTCACCGATGATGTTTGACTCGAATAATATTAATCTGGGATTAATTAAAAGAGAAAATATTAATCTGGGATTAATTAAGAGAGAGAATATTAATCTGGGATTAATAAAGAGAAAGAAAATTAATCTGTGATTAATTACGGAAAGAATTAATCTGGGATTAATTATCAGAGAAGTAATTAATCTGGGATTAATTGCGTCGAGAATTTATCTGGGATTAAATTCGTCGAGTGGAGAGAACGCGATTAATTTGGAATTAATCGGTAAAATAAATTTAATAGTTAAATTAGATTTTACTATTTAATTTATTTAATTGGGCTAAATAATATATTAGATATATTAATTGAAATTGGATTTCAACGGGAAATTAAATTGGATTTTAATTTTAGCGAACGAATTAATTTGGAATTAATTCGCGAGCGATTTTCATAAAAATTTTATTGGGTATTATTATTTAATTAAATTAGATTTAATTGTGCCGCGACGGAAAATTCGTTTAATCGGATTAAACGAATCCGAGCCCGAAGTGTGTTGAGCAAGCCCACTTGAATTTTGAATTTAAAGTGGGGCCCACTTCACTTATATCATTAGTCATTTTGGTGATAGATATGAATGATGGATTTTGGAGGAATCTTATGAAACACTCAATATATTTAATTTTGGAAATTAATTTATTTCTCTCTCCTTGGCATTTTGGCCAAATGGCCTTAAACATCTCTTGGCCGAATGGCCATTAAATGTTTTTGGGCGAGAGGCCATTTGCCTCTGAACTTTTACTTTAATAAGTTATAGTGGCCATTTAATGCTTTGATATATAAGCAAAAGTGGCTTTGTTTTTCATTGTGTGAAAATGGCCTCTGAACTTGTTTTTGGCCGAGAAAAACCATAGCCCCTTTTTGACTTTTCAAAATGAAAGGTAATTGGCCATTTTGATCTCTCATTGGCCGAAAGCAACAAAAGGCCACTGACTTCTATTTCCCTTGGCCTTTTGCTTTGGAAGCTTGGCCGAATGGCCTTTACTTTCCTTTAGCCGATTGCCTTTATTTTGAAGCTTGGCCGAATGGCCTTGTTTCAAATTTGGGGATCACTCCTCTCTCTCTCGGGCAAATTTGTTTCTCATTGGGAGATAAAAGTGTTGAACAATTATGACCCATAGCGTCACTATTTGTACAGATCATGGTGTTGTTGTACAAATTAACTATGTGACAATGGAGATTGCTCTCTTATCATTTGTGATTAGACCACCAAGATGTATAAATGATAGGAGGTCCTTATAATTTGTTCCTAGATTGAGAATGATATGAGACAGTATCAGTCCACGAAGGATAAATCATTTAAAAATCCCTAGTCAGAGTATTATCGAGATTGGACATCGATAATGCGTAAAAGACTAGTATTACACTTGTGCGCGTTGTGAGGGCATAACAACATAGTTCTCATATATTTGGGTATAGGATACTCATACAAGTGTAATAGGAGGTTGTGTTTTACCGATGGTACGGGAAACAGCTTCGCTCTGGATAAACCCCCTCGGAATTCCATTGGTAGTATGACTATGTGTCTATGGAAGTCCGAAATCAGGGTAGGTGTATTTGGTCTTAACCTGAGACTTGCACCGCTAATACTTGCGACAATCAATATACTTTGGTTTTGGTCGTCCAGGGCTTTAACAGGTTCTGTGTACGCCTCTTCTGGGTATATTGAGAATCTTAGTGTATTGGGTGTGATGTCGAGATGGAAGTATCACTCCAGTCATAGTGGAGATGATGGTCACGTAGGATACGGAACTCGTTCTCTTATATGCTCGAGCTATCGGGATATTATGACTAGGTCATGTTTATCCAATTATAGAGAATAGTTACCAGAGATCCTATATGTGCTTCGTACGGGGCAGACACAATTCTAGCCCCAAGCCTAGCACGTGACATCCGATACTGGATCGAAATATGCAATACTACGTATATTACGCCTGATATAGATCACATATTCCTATAAGGATATTTCTGGAGAATTGGGTAGGCATGGCGCTTTGCTAGAAGCCAACCTTGTCTTGTAAATCGGTACAAACGTAGTACTAGGTACTTACGTGTTCGGATAGTCCGACGACCGTATTTACTGCCAACATATCCGGGGATCTCATGGGTCGCTTCCCGAAGATTCACCGATGATGTATAACTCGTACTTTATTAATCTGGGATTAATTAGATGAGAGATAAAATTAATCTGGGATTAATTATAGAGATATTTTATCTGGGATAAAATATTAATTAAAGAGAGAGAACGATTAATTTGGAATTAATCGATAAAATAATATATTGGATTTATTATACGAAATTGGATTTTGATGTGGAATTGAAATTAGATTTTAATTCGGGAGAACGAGTTAATTTAGAATTAATTCGTTAGCGACGTGAATAGTGAATTTGCTAGGCATAATTATTTAATTACGTCGCAACGGAAAATTGGTTAATTTGGAATTAGCGAACCCGAGCCCGAGCGTGTTTGCAAGCACATTCGCATTTCGAATTCGAGTGCGGCACGCAAGTCACATCAAGCGTCAAATCGCTAGTCACATCAAGCGTCAAATCATTAGTCACTTTGAGTGATGTGACAACTTGTCACTTGATTGATTGATTGATGTAAATAGTGATGTGAGTGGTTGAGGCTTTATTGCCTTTGACTTTTTGAAATTGAAAAATGAAAATGTTTATCGTTTTACTTAGAAAACAATTAACAAATACAAAAAGCAATTTCTTCTTCTCTCTCATTGCAAGAACACACGGTTTAGAAAAAAACCCTCTCTCCCTCCTCTCATCTCTATCGCCTCAAGGCCATCTTCTTCTTCTTCTCACTGGTTGGACCAAAATGAAGAAAAAGCTAAGGAATTTTGTGGCAATTCCTAAGTGCTAGCACACCATTTGAGTACATACAAATGTGATAGGGGACTGAACACATGAGCATGGAATCACCACTTGGAGCTTGGAGCTTTGAAGACATCCATGGTCGATTCTTGGAGAAGCATCACAGCCCACTGTCTTGCAGTCCACTGCTGAGCCACTGCCACTGCCGAGCTTCACCAAGTGGAAGAAACGTTTTATTCTTCATCGCATCCAAACCGATCGTTGTAAGTATGTTTCCGCATATTTCTTCATGTATTCACATGTGTTTCTTGCTTGATAATTGATCCTTGGGACCTTAGAGATGACCTACAATGGTATCAGAGCCAATATTGAGCATGAAAAAAATTTAGGGTTAAAATTGGGTAAAATATGTTTGAGCATGATTTGATGAAATTGGATGATTAAGTATGCTTAAATGATGTTGAATGAAGTTGTGCATGATCAATTTCATAAAATTGATTGGATCAATTTTTCCCAAATTTTTTAGGCTTGGCCGAAAATATGATGTGCCTAATGTCTTGGTATTTTTGTTTTTGATCATTGGATGACTTAAAACAATTGGGTAAAGTTGATTTGAGATTTAATTGATTGAATTTTGATTGGACAATTTTCCCTAAATTAGTGGGCTTGGCCGAAACTAATGAATTGTAAAAGTCATGGTGATTTTTTGATTTTGATTCATTGGATGAGTTGAAATCATTTGGGTAATGTTAAAATGGATTTAATTGGATTGAAATCGAATCGGATATAAAAATACCCAAATACCGACTACAATAGCATGAATGGGTTTGATTTTTGATTAAATTGTGTTGGACACTATTTGATATTAAAGAGCATGATTAGTTGTGTAAATTGATGATTTGGAAATGTTGATTTATGTAATTAATTATGTTATACACTTTAGATTAATTAAATTGTAAAATTGGATTTTTATAATTAGTTAATTGGGCCTATTTTGGAAATTGGCCTTGAAATGTTGTTATTGGGCTTATTGGGCTTGGTTGTAACCAGTTAGGTTAGGCTAAATTGGTTGGATCCATTGGGCCCAAACGCCACCATAAAACCCAAATGCGACTAATGGACCTTAAAGTTTAATTGGGCCTAATGGCCTAATTGATTTCTAGGCTTATGGGGTAATTCCTTGATTGGGCTTTGGTTGTCGAAGCCCATGCCTTAAAGAAATTAATTAAAGCCCATTGGACTTTAATTAAATTGACGTTGGACGTTAATCGGGCTTTGAGACCCGTAACGATTAAATTTGGAATTTAAGTCGTAAAGGTTTATTAATAAAGTGTAATATTTAATTTGGAATTAAATAGCGAATTAGTATTAAATACAAATTGAATTGGATTTAATGTTGTAGTTTAATTTAATTCGAGAATTCGTACTTTGAGTACTTATTCACAAAACGAGTTTGACTCGAGCAAAATTAAATCGTTGTTTGAACATTGGATGATCATTAATTATCATATTAATTAATTTGATTAGATTGATTGATAACATGCTTGTGTGAATACATGGTTGCGATGCATGAATAATGTATATCGGATGGATATTAGATGGGTGGGGCAATTTTAGAAATTGTTGTAATAAATTTGGAATTTATTAATTGGACCTGCGTGTCCAGCCTTATTACCTTCATTCTCATTGTATTTCTCTTCTCACTTATTCCCCTCAATGTAAATGAGGTTTCTTTAGAAGTGTAGTGAAACGGGTAGAAGTAAATACTTGTGCTAGTGGGAGAGAGGAAAATGAGAGCTTTGATCTAGGATCAATGTGTATAGTATCCATCCGCATATCATTATTATTTATTATACGCGCTTTATTATGTGTTTAGAATGCATGTTTAAGGGTGTATGATGATGAGACCTTAACAAAGATAATAAATTGGTTGCCAATTTGCACGCGAAAAACCCTCAAATAATATTAAGCGTTTTTCCTTCCATTGAGTGATTCTTACTCAAGATCCAAGACTGGCATTGGTTTGTTGGCCAAAGTCAAGGCCTTTGTCCGTCGAGGATGTGTTTTAATCACGAGAGCTTTGTTCCATATTGGTGTCTTGTCCAAGTTGTGGTTTGTTGGCCAAAGTCAAGACCACTTCTTGTCCATCGACATTGATTATGAAGCTTCCCATGGTCAATGGGTCAGGCTTAACTGGGATCACTAAGTTTGTTGTACCAAGGCCAAGACTTAGTTGATTCAGAGGAAAAAGGTTAGGTAATATATTGGATATATTGGCATATATAAGATATATGTTTCGGACTTGGATGTCCCCCTACTGGATCTAGGAATTGGATTGGATCCAATTGATCTTAGAGATCTACCTAGTTAATTATCATACAATTTGTTGGCCAAAGTCAAGATTGTGTGATATTTAACGGGATCTAGCCCAACTAGGAAGCACGGTTTCCCGAGTACTCGACAGATGTTAGAGGCTCGCCGAAAAATAGTGGGAGGCAAGAATTGAATTTGCAATATTCGTTTAATTACTTGCCATACGCGCTCAAATCAAATATCATTCGTCAAATAAATTAAATGTTAGTTGGACTAATATTTAAATTGTTGTTTTAATAAACAGTTAGACTGCATTCAAATATTCATTTATAGTTGATTATATAATTGGATTATAATAATCATATATTTGATTTAATTAATTATAGTTGATTAAATAGTTGGACTAATAATCATTATAATAAATAGTACCTAAATCGTTGATTAAATAGTTGGACTATTAAAATCAAGATAAAATTGAAAGATTGACATTTAAAACATAATCCTAGGGAAAATGTATTTAAATGGTTTAATTTTTCAAATTGGGAATAAATTTCAGGATAGTCCTGAAATATAATAAGTTACTTTATTTGATAAAATAACATATTATGCCTAAGCCCGGATTTAAGCAAATAGTAGAGCATGATCTTTGGAAGATTCATGTAATGATAACTTTAGTGCTTAATCCATTAAGCTTGTCGCAGTAGACTCCTTAATTTCTAAATCATAACTAAGGATTAGATCCTTAAAGTATGATATTGAAATTGAAGGATCTTCATAAATCTATATTTAGATTTTAGAAGTACAATTGCAATAATAACTCTTGGAGAGTTAATGACTATTCTCAAGGAGACAAAGTCAAAGTTTGCAATAAGGCAAGTAGCGCAAGACGCACCTTACTTCGATATTCTAGAAACCCGAGGCTTGGCCAAAGGCTTCTGGAATATGGAAAGGGGCAAAGGCAAAATCATTATTATCTTCTGGGAAGATAAAGGACATATCCCAAAATGTCTGCCTAAATATGGCAAACAGGATCGCGGAAGCATGACTGCCGTTTGCACAAAGTAGACATGAAGGAATTGAAGACGAGCAAGGCTCTGACTTCAAATATGTTTGTCATAATTATGTTCACTACTAGTATTAAAATTAGATTTAAAATACTTAGTGTGATACATAAATATATACTGGTGTTCAGAATCTGCTATGAGCAGGATACTGACTTCAGTTGAGATTAATATACGAATTGGAAATGGGATGATTGTCGCTGTTTTAACCGTAGATACCTAATTTTAGGAACTACCCTCGGGTGTGTACCTAAATTTAGAAACTGTTATAATGTAACTAGTTTGACTAGAAACATTATCTCTTTATCAGTGTATAATCCATTGCGGATTTACCTTTATATCCTAGAACACTAAAGTGTTTTATTTTATAAAGATGATATTGAGATAAACACATTAGATGTGAATAACATAATTTATATTTTGAATATAAATAAATCTCATATATATACAACAAGACAAACAAATAGCTCAAACTGATTTGATCAGATGAAATTTAATTGTGGCATTGTTGTTTGGGACACAATCAAACAAGACTCGTAAATCTGTACTTTTGAAGAGTGGGTACTAGGACATATTTGATTCCAATCAAATAAAGTCTACGAATCTAGTTTATTGGGCAAAGTGCCTAAAACACTATTTACTTGGTAAAAATGTAAATGCCATCGATCTGTTAGCCCTAGTTCATAGTGAAGCAAGTGGGCCCATGTTTGGCTAGGCTAGATGTGAATATGAATATTTTGTGACCTTTACGGATGTGGCATCGCGTTATGGTTATGTGTTTCTTTGAAACACAAATCGGAAACTTTTAAAGTTTTCGACACGAAATAGACAAACAGATCGGCTGAAGTATTAAACCGTCACGGTAAGACCGTAATGGAAAATACATAGGCAATAAGTTTCTAATATACTTGAAAGATTAAAGTATTCTTTCAAAGAGGACTCTCCTGGAACACGTCAATTTGACGGTGTGTCCGAACAGAGTAACCGAATTTTGTTGGACATGATAAGGTTAATCATGAGTCGCTATGAGCTACCATTTCCTTCAACGGATACTCATTAACAGTGATGAACTTATTTTGAATAAGGTTCCATAAAAGTCTGTTTGACAGATATCATATTAAATATGAACATGAAAGAAACCAGGTTTCTCATTCGTGAATATTTGGGTATGTTAGGCATATGTTGGATGATACCAAACTAAAACCCAAATCGAATAAGTGCCAATTATAGGTTATCCTAGGGAAACCATAAGTATAGTACTTATACAACTCACAAGAGAACAATGTTATTGTTGCTCACCATGCGGTTTTCCTAAGAGGAATACCGATATGCAGTGGTAAGTGAGAAGATAGTAAAACTCGATGAAAATTGGAGTAATACTATTCCACGCATTGATTCCTTAGTGGAACACAAATAGTTCATCAAGGATGAAACTATTCCAATAATCTTTGAATACATAAGAACCACGTTAGTCAGAGAGAGTCAGAAAACAACCTGGGGCATGGGTTTTTGATCTCACCTCATAAAAATGTCAATATTTTGAGGTATACCAACTGACTACGTATGAGGAAGTGATACAAGGTATCGACTCCCTATTATGGCAAAGAGTTATGAATCCGAAATGGGTTCCATGTATAACAACCAAGTTTGGATACTAGTTGATGTACCGCAAGGCATTGTGTCTATTGGTACTATATAAGTCTTTAAGGAAGGCATACATAGATGACAACATACCAACGTATAAAGCTAGGCTTTTAGCGGAAAGGTATCATTATCACATTGTGTCGATTATGATTCAACCTTTTACCTGTTGCCACGGTAAATCCATTTGGATAATGCTTGCTGATGCTGCATGTTTCATTTATGAAATATGACAGCTGAACGGGAAAATCGCTTTCCTTAAACGGAAACCTGTTGGAGGATGTTTACCACATCCTATCGGTTTTGTCGTACCAAAACTAGCAAACAAGGTTTGCAGGTTATTCGATCCATGTATGGATTGAAGCAATCATTAGGTTCTTGGAATTATCGTTTTGATGTAATCATAATGGAGTATGATTTAATTCAAAACGAAATGATTCTTGTGTATATAATAGGGTTAGTGAGAGCGCACTGACAGTGGTTGTCCTATACAATAATGTTATTCCCATAATAACAATCGGAGAAAGCTTAGCTTTCGACAATATTCTCCGAAGAATACTTGGGAGAGACAACCTTTATTATAGGAATAAAGATCTACTGGGCTAGATCTAAAAGTTTTTAATACTCTACGAGAACTCTATGGAGAATGAAAACTTGAATTGACTGGGATCACTACTGCAAGTTTCCTAACCGAAGAAAACGGTACTGTACAGTTTGAATAACGGAACAGTTAGCTGGAAATCTTCCAAGCAAGATATTGTTACCAAATAAACAACAAATACGGGTTATTGCTGCAGCTGAGGAAGCAATAGAAGCCATTTGGGTCGATAATAAATCTAATTAGATTAGATATAGTTCTATTAGCAGCTGAGCTAGGCTTCAGCACAAGCTAAATAATTAATGGTCTCATCAATGATCCAGATATATACTTCGATATTCATCTGATTTGTTCGGATTATACATCGTGGCGATGTAATGATCGAATAAATCACATCAGACGATAATCATGCAAATCCGCTGACGAAAGCCTTTCCTCAGTAATTTGAGCCAACCGTAGATAGTTCGGGTGTCAGACACTCGAGTGACTGGCTATAGGCCAAATGGGAGATTGTTGGACAATTATGACCCATAACGTCACTATTTGTACAGATCATGGTGTTGTTGTACAAATTAACTATGTGACAAAGGAGATTGCTCTCTTATCATTTGTGATTAGATCACCAAGATGTATAAATGATAGGAGGTCCTTATGATTTGTTCCTGGATTGAGAATGATATGAGACAGTATCAGTCCACGAAGGATAAATCATTAAATATCCCTAGTCAGAGTATTATCGAGATTGGACATCGATAATGAGTAAAAGACTAGTATTACACTTGTGCGTGTTGTGAGGGCATAACGGCATAGTTCTCATATATTGGGTATAGGATACTCATGCAAGTGTAATAGGAGGTTGTGTTTTACCGATGGTACGGGAAACAGCTTCGCTCTGGATAGACCCCCTCGGAATTCCATTGGTAGTATGACTATGTGTCTATGGAAGTCCGAAATCAGGGTAGGTGTATTTGGTCTTAACTTGAGACTTGCACCGCTAATACTTGCGATAATCAATATACTTTGGTTTTGGTCGTCCAGGGCTTTAACAGGTTCTGTGTATGCCTCTTCTGGGTATATTGAGAATCGTAGTGTATTGGGTGTGATGTCGAGATGGAAGTATCACTCCAGTCATAGTGGAGATGATGGTCACGTTGGATACGGAACTCGTTCTCTTATATGCTCGAGCTATCGGGATATTATGACTAGGTCATGTTTATCCGATTATAGAGACTAGTTACCAGAGATCCGATATGTGCTTCGTACGGGGCAGACACAATTCCTGCCCCAGGCCTAACACGTGACATCCGATACTGGATGGAAATACGCAATACTACGTATACTACGCCTGATATAGATCACATATTCCTATAAGGATATTTCTGGAGAATTGGGTAGGCATGGCGCTTTGCTAGAAGCCAACCTTGTCTTGTAAATCGGTACAAACGTAGTACTAGGTACTTACGTGTTCGGATAATCCGACGACCGTATTTACTGCCAACATATTCGGGGATCTCATGGGTCGCTTCCCGAAGATTCACCGATGATGTATGACTCGCACTTTATTAATCTGGGATTAATTAGATGAGAGAGAAAATTAATCTGGGATTAATTACGGAGATATTTTATCTGGGATAAAATATTAATTAAAGAGAGAGAACGATTAATTTGGAATTAATCGATAAAATAATATATTGGATATCTTATATGAAATTGGATTTCGACGCGGAATTAAAATTAGATTTTAATTCGGGCGAACGAGTTAATTTAGAATTAATTCATCAGCGAAGTGAATAGTGAATTTGCTATGCATAAATATTTAATTACGTCGCAATGGAAAATTCGTTAATTTGGAATTAGCGAACCCGAGCCCGAGCGTGTTTGCGAGCGCATTCGCATTTCGAATTCGAGTGCGGCACGCAAGTCACATCAAGCGTTAAATCGCTAGTCACATCAAGCGTCAAATCATTAGTCACTTTGAGTGATGTGACAACTTGTCACTTGATTGATTGATTAATGTAAATAGTGATGTGAGTGGTTGAGGCTTTATTGCCTTTGACTTTTTTGAAATTGAAAAATGGAAAATGTTTAATTGTTTTTCTTGGAAAATCAATTAACAAATACAAAAAGCAATTTATTCTCTCTCTTGCTAATAACACACGGTTTTAGACACCCTCTCTCCCTCCTCTCATCTCTCTCGGCCTCAGGGCCATCTTCTACCTTAGGGTTTAATTTTACAAAATAAAACAAATAATTCCCTTTTTACCCTTGTCAAAATCGGCCAAGCACATGTGTGAATCAAAAAATTTTGTAACATCGATATTTACTTTCATTAATAGAAAAGATGTTACAAAACAAAAGGTTAAATGCCTATTAAAAATTGTAACTTCTAAATTAAATCCAAGGGTTTCCAAAACCCAGATTTAGAAATTACTAACTTAACTTTTTCATTTAATTAAATCTAATATAATTAAATAACATGTGTTTAAATATCATATATTTAATAAAAACGATATATTAACTTTTAATATAAAGTTTCAAGTGTGAAAAATAATATTATTAATCATATTAATAATATTTATACATTTGTGAGTATAATTGGACTATCCAATTATACTAAATCCACTATAGTAAATCGAGCTAGCACATGGACATAATGGACCTACAGTTCCGAGCTCTAATAATCTCAAAATATTAATTAAGCTCTGAATTAAATATTCTGAATTATTAACTCCGGGTTATTCCACTAAAATCCCGAAGTTGCACTCTCGTTGCCACAGATGATATATTAAGCCGAACCAAGTCGGTGTCCATCGATATAGTCACTACATAAAGATTAACCCTTCATGAGTATCTTGTAATTTGAGTCGGGTCATAATGTCTGTTATACCCCTCTAATTATATTTACCTTAAGTACCATTGATTCTCTAAGGAACGATTTATTCATAACCATTATGAATTTTAATCTTTCTACTCGTAATAGAAAGACTTAAGCACTCTAACCGTTCAAGTACTGAATCAACCCTTAAGAAAGATACTCATCTACTTCTCGCAATAAGAAGTGAACTCCATGTCTATGTAAAACGTTCCCAGCTACACAACAGACTATGCCCCCAAAGTACGTTGCTATTGGTCGGAACTGTTACACCAACCTCACCTTTGTAAATCAATGGACAGCCTGCCATGTAGGAGTTTGTAGTACACTCAGGATTAAGATCAATCCATATATGTCCATCTAGTAGATCAAAATGATTTTCTTTGTTAACGGATATTATAAGAAATTCATTTCCATATGGGTCTAGTCCTATATGATCACATCATACAAGGTGCCTCTATTCTCATGTCTCTACATGGATGATCCCGAAAAAGGTCGCCATACAAATATAGAATGTACCGTTGCTATAGTTAAACCAAAAACAAAGTACCTCCTTTGTTTGCTCTATATGGCCTATTTAAGATTATTAACTTCATACTTAAATCCTCTTGTGTATGACACTCATAAACTAAGTCTGAAGACACATAAGTAATCTAGGGTATTCTAGATAATTTATAATATGTGAAATTAAACAAACACTTTGATAAATGAATAATGCATCATTTTATTTCAAAACATATAAAACGGTTTACATTACATGCAGCTATAGGGCATAAATCCCAATAATCTCCCACTTGCACTAGAGTTAATGGGACATGTCATGTAATCCTAGACCATGTACGTGACCGTCAAACACTTTAGTCGACAAGGTCTTTGTAAACGGATCAGCCATGTTCTATACAGATGCAATCTTTGTGACAGTAACTTCTTATCTCTGCACTATCTCCCGGATGAGATGATATTTCCTCTCTATATGTTTTCCCCTCTTGTGGCTTCTTGGTTCTTTTGAATTTGCCACTACACCACTATCATCGCAATAAAGTGTGAGTGGTCTATCCATATCTAGAACAACTTCCAAATCTCCCAAGAATTTATGGAGCCAGACTGCTTCCTTAGCTGCTTCACAAGCTGCTACATATTCAACCTCCATGGTAGAGTCAGCAATGCAAGATTGTTTTATACTATAGCCCCACCACATAGGGTAAACACTGATCCGGATGTTGATTTCCTAGAGTCGACATTTGTCTGAAAATCAGAGTCTGTATACCCCCTTAAGATCATATCCTCACCGGAATATACAAGCATATAATCTATCGTTCTCTTAAGATACTACAGCCACCCAGTGATCCAATCATGAGTTTGACTGAAACCTACTGACTACTCCTACTGCAAAATAGATGTCTGGCCTCGTGCATAACATAGCATACATGAGACTACCAACTACTGAGACATATGAGATATGTCTCATTTCCTCAACATCTTGAGGTGTCTTAGGAGACTGTTCCTTTGACAAATGAATTCCATGTCGATAAGGCATATTTCCTTTCTTGGAATTCTGCATCCCAATTGCAGAAGGATCTTGCCGATATAGGATGCCTGAGACATAGCTAGCAGTCATTTCTTGAGATCCCGAAGTATTTGAATCCCAAGAACATAACTGGCCTCTCCCAAATCTTTCATTTGGAATTGGTTAGCTAGCCAGGTTTTCACATCCGATAATATCTTTACATCATTCCCAATGATTAAAATATCATCGACGTATAAAACAAGAAAAACCACATTCTTGTTAATGAAGCGCTTGTATACACAAAGCTCATCAACATTCTACTCAAAATCATAAGACTTGATCATGGTATCAAATCTTATATTCCAAGATCGAGACGTCTGCTTAAGTCCATATATGAACTTTTGCAGCTTGCAAAACTTTTGCTCTTGACCTTGGGCTATGAACCCCTCTGGTTGTACCATATAGATACTCTCATCAAGATTTCCATTCAAGAATTGCCAAATTTCATAGTCATAATATACGGCAATGGATAGAAGAGTGCGGATGGATTTGAGCATGGCTACTGGCGAGAAAGTTTCCCCAGAGTCAACTCCATCTTTCTGGGTATAAACCTTGGCCACTAGCCTAGCCTTGAAGGTCTGTACCTTCCTATCTGCTCCCCTCTTCCTCTTGTATATCCACTTGCAACGTATGGGTTTCACCCCATCAGGTTGGTCTACAAGTTCCCAGACTGAGTTGAAGTACATAGACTTCATCTCTAGGTTCATGGCTTTGAGCCATTCCTCTTAGTCAGAATCATCCATTGCACTATGATAGGTCAATGGAAACCATGGGTAGTTTCTTTTAGCCGTAGACTGACTTCTCCTTCCTTCTCTGTTTTTCTGTGGGTGTCAGGGATGTCTGACAGCAGTTCCTCCCCTGAAAAGCCTGCTAATATCTCAACTCCCCCTGCTGAGGAGCTCTCCTCGGGCTCGGGGGCACCTAGTGTAGAAGACCTTGACACTACCCCAACTCCTTCTGAGATTGAACAAGACTCCTACCATCAGAGGGTTCCTCGGAAGGACCCAGAACCCGGTGAACTTGGGTCGTCAGCTCTGGACATGAACCGCCCCTCTAAGATAACTGAGGATGATCTGGCGCTGTTGCGGCAACGATATGACATCCCAATAGATATTGCCCTTGAAGTTCCAGGCCCGATGGATCGTGCTAGTCAGCCTGATGAGGGCTCGGTGGCGCTTCTTCCTGTCTTTTTTGAGTGTGGGCTACGGCTGCCGATGCAACGTTATTTTGCTTGGATACTGGCCGAGATGGAGATTGCCCCTTGCCAATTGAGCTTGAATAGCTGGAGGATTCTGGTTGGCATATATGTGGTCTGGCACCGGGCAGGTTTAGGTGTACCTTGTTTGGAAGAGGTGAAGAGGTTATATCATTTGAAGTCTAACCCAAAGACTCACTACGGTTGGTATTACCTCTCTGCTTACGATAGCTCGTCCAACCTTGTCCAGAAACTCTCCGACTCCAACAAGAATTTCAAGGACCTTTGGTTCTGGGCCACTGGGGATTGGGGTCGGGTCCTGAGATCGTTTGAGGAGGATGTCTCGGTTCCGGACATCTTCATGGCTGGAGGTTAGGAGTTTAATACCCCTTCTTTCTTTCTTTATTCCCGTTCTTAGTTTCTTAGGTTTCTGATTTCTCTGGTTCCTCCCAGCTTGTTGGCGAGATGCTCCCAAGGTTTCTCGTCAGGTTCAGAGGCGGGTACATTGGGCTCGGGGGTATGCTGCCCACTGGAGGAAGTTGGTCAATGATGCGGCCTTTGTTGAGTCAGGCCTTACTCAGACCGTCCCTCCGGTGGTCTCGGGTCGGATAGGTAGATGTCTGACGGCTGTTTTTATCATGTGCTTTATATGCTCGGGTTCTGACTCCATTTTTTTCTTTTTGTAGGCATGTCGAAGAGGCCGAAGTTTCTTGAGAAGTTGGCCGGTACTATGAAGAAGGCCGGTCATGCTGAAACTGGAACTTCCCGGGCACAGCCTGATCCTGCCGAGGCTGGGAGGGCGTCTCAGGGGAGAGTTCAGCCGGCTGCTCGTGATCTGTCTTCTCCTGGTGCACAATCATCGGGGTCTGCTCGTCTCACCAGTCCGCCGAAGCCCTTGAGGAAAAGGAGGCGTCAATTTGGGGCCGAGGAGACCGAGCTGGTCTAAGAGGAGGAGGAGGATCCTGTCCCGGGCAAGAAGAAAGACGCTCGCCGAGGTAAAAAATCATCCGTGGGCTCCTCAAAAAAACGAAAGGGTTCTGTAATCCTCGGGGTGGATGACCTGGGAGAAAGCATCCGGGAGGCCACTTCCCATTTAGTGCCGGCCTTCAATGAATTGGCCGAGGTGATTCCCCCTGAGGAGGTCTCGAGATATGAGGATATCTCGCCCGAGGCTGTGGTCACCGATAAGCTCTCAGATGGCAAAGGTAGTTCTATTCTCTTTCTTTTCTTGATTTTTGGTTCCCGGTCTTCTTCATCTCGTATCTTGACTTTCTTTGTTTTTGTGCAGGCTACTTACCTCATGGCGAAGAACAAGGACCTTCTTTTGAGCCTGTTGTCCGAGGGTGGTCAGGCCCAGAGACTTCAGAATCGCCTTTCGGAAGTGGAGGCTAAATTGGCTGATCGGGAGGGGGTGATTCAGAACCTTGAGTCGACGGCCATTGAGAACTTCAAAGTTAATAAGGCTCTTAAGGCTGCTTCTGCGCTGGAGCGAAAGCTTGCTGACAATGCTCGGGAGGATTTGAAGACCGCCCAATCTGAAATTGGCGTTTTGAAGGCCAATGTGGCCAGTGTTGAAACAAAATTGAAGGCCAATGAAGAACAAATGGCGCGGGCCCGGGATGACTTTGAGAGAAAAGAAGCCGAGCTTGAGGAAAGAGAGGCCGACCTTGAGGCCGAGAAGGAGGCTATCCGCCTAGAGGGAGTTGGTGACTGTGCTGAGCTGATACCGATGGTGCTGCCAGGTTTGAATATGGATCCTATTCATACGGCTATTAGCTATTGCAAGGGGGATATCTCCGAGGAGGAGTTCCAGAAATGGCTCCCTCCCCCTACCGAGGAGGTTATGAATCCCGACCCGATTTCGGTCGTCCCGGCTTCCGGAGCTTCCCAAGAAGGACGATCTGATATTCCAGCCTCCGGCGAGGACTGTCTTGAGATCCCTCCTCCCGTCACTGAAGTAGAGGTCTCCCGTGAAGCCGAGGATGAAGCAGCTGTTCCTCCTCCCGAGATCGAGCCAATCCTTCCGTTGTCTGAGCGAGCTGAGGAAGAAATTCCTGCCCCTGTGCGGGCTGAATGAGAAAGGGTAACCCGACGGGGGCCCTGTGTACACTTTAACCTTTTGTAATAAAACTTCAAGTTGTATTTTGATATACATATATGTATTTTATGTGTCTTTCGTGTCTTTCTCCTCTTTTTTTTGTGTCCGAACAATTTCGAGACCCTTCAGGGGTCATCATTAACCGGAGGGGTATAACCTGACCCCGAGCTGAGTAACAGACTTTGATTCTGGGGGAATGTTTCCTCCCCAAATCGAAAGAGTTTGACCAGGTGGGACGTAACCCGACCCCGAGCTGAGAAATGGACGGGCCTGGGGGAATGTTACCTCCCCAGTCCGAAGAAACCGACTCGGTGGGACATAACCCGACCCCGAGCTGAGTGAGACACTTGGCTCTGGGGGAATGCTACCTCCCCAGTCCAAGGAGACCGACTCGGTGGGACATAACCCGACCCCGAGCTGAGTGAGATACTGGCTCTGGGGGAATGCTACCTCCCCAGTCCAAGGAGACCGACTCGGTGGGACATAACCCGACCCCCAGCTGAGTGAGATACTTGGCTCTGGGGGAATGCTACCTCCCCAGTCCAAGGAAACCGACTCGGTGGGACATAACCCGACCCCGAGCTGAATAACCAAGTAGTATCGGCGGAACGAAATCCAGCCCCGAGCCGACTACCCACTGGGGTCTTATTCGGAAGGGAATTGAATCAACCTTTTGAAACCTTACCGAATTCGGCATGGGCGTCCACCTGCCAGATCGGTGAAAAACGAAAACAAAATTCTGGAAAGTAAAATTAAAAGGTGGGGGAGACTTAACACCTATCCCAAAAACGTTTTTGCAAGCTTTAAACAACAATACGGATGCCTCAAAACGGCGTCCCGTCTGGGGTCTCCAAAACACAATTCTGAATCTTTCAATTCAGCGTCCCAGCGAACCAGGATTCGGATCAAAAAGAGCGTTTGATTGGTAAGGGCACATCCTCTACACGTCGGTTCACTGGGGAGCCTGTGTATTGTATGAGGGCTCCTCCTTACCACGCTGGAGTAGGCACACGCCACAGGGGCACAACGCATCCCCGTGCTGCGTCTCTCGCGGATCCGAGATGATGAATGGATCAAAGAGTGTCCGGGATACTAATGGCACATTCCTCCTTAGGCCCGGCATCACTGGAGCTAGCAATCGTCACGGGGGCATCACCATCCCCCGTGCTATGCTTTCCCACGGATCCATTACATCGGGTAAGTGAGGATCAAAGAGTGTTCGACACATTAAGGACATATTCCTCCTTATGTTCGGTAACACTGGAGTAAGCAATCGCCACGGGGGTATCATCCCTCCCCGTGCTATGCTTCTCACGGATCCTATGCATCGAGTATGTCCCTGAGGACCCCGAGCCAAGAGAGATACTTGGTTCTGGGGGAATGTCTCGTCCCCAGACCAATGAGCATGACTCGGTGGGACGTAACCCGATCCCGAGCTGAAAAAGGCACTTGGAACTGGGGAATGTTACGTCCCCAGTCCGAAGGGCTGACTCGGTGGGTTATACCCGACCCCGAGCTGAGAAAGGCACTTGGGACTGGGGGAATGTCACGTCCCCAGTCCGAAGGGCTGACTCGGTGGGTTACACCCGACCCCGAGCTGAGAAAGGCACTTGGGCCTGGGGGAATGTCACGTCCCCAGTCCGAAGGGCTGACTCGGTGGGATATACCCGACCCCGAGCTGTTTGGAATATTAAGGGCGAATTTCTCTTATGTTTTGGATTGTTGCATTGAGTATGTCCCAGGAGCTCTTTGCAAACTTTTATTTTTTAGAAGAGCGGATAAAAAAAAATTCTTTATTGATACTTGGGTACATACTGCCCTTCTTACAACTCT
Source organism: Zanthoxylum bungeanum (assembly GCA_019454045.1). NCBI lineage: Eukaryota > Viridiplantae > Streptophyta > Magnoliopsida > Sapindales > Rutaceae > Zanthoxylum > Zanthoxylum bungeanum. The sequence goes on from SKCR01000284.1 coordinate 26,828, forward strand.
CTGTGGGTCATTTTGAGAGAGGCTCTGTATTTGAATTCCCAAGGAGAAGTTTACTGGAAGTATTTTCTCAACATTTCGGCGTTCCATGGCTTTTTTAATCTTGTGCCGTCAAGCCGTTCTAGGATGTATACTCCTGGTTTTACCACCTTTACCACCTTGTAGGGCCCTTCCCATTTGGCGCCCAGGGAGCCCTCTTCTGGCTTTCGAGTATTTAGGGTGACCTTTCTTAGCACTAGGTCGCCTGGGATGAAGGTGCGTGTCCGAATCCTTTTATTGTAAAAACGGGCCATCCTTTGTTGGTAAATTGCTGTCTTTATGGCCGACCTCTCTCTCTTTTCTTCGATCAGGTCGAGGTGGTTTCTGATAAGTCCTTCATTCTGCTTACTCTCGTAGTGCTGAACCCTATGGGAGGTTACTCCGATCTCTGCCGGGATGACAGCTTCATTCCCGTATGCTAGGGAGAACGGGGTTTCTCCCGTGGAGTCCTTATAGGTTGTCCGATGCGCCCATAGTACTTCTGGTAGTTCCTCGACCCATAGGCCTTTGCTGGATCCAAGCCGAGCTTTGAGGTTGGCCTTGATGGTCTTGTTTGTTGCCTCGACTTGGCCGTTTGATTTGGGATGGGCTGGTGTAGCAAATTTTAGGGCAATCTGGAGGTCTTCACAGAGTTTTCTGAAACCTTTGCTGTCAAATTGCTTCCCGTTGTCTGTGATGATGGCTCGGGGAATCCCGAACCGGCAGACGATATTTTTCTTTAAGAATTCAGTGGCTCTTTTCTCCGTTATGGTGGATAATGGCTCTGCCTCCACCCATTTGGTGAAATAGTCTATGGCCACGATGGCATACTTCGCCTGTCCTTTCCCTTGTGGCATCGGCCCAATGATGTCTAGTCCCCACTGGTCGAAAGGCCAGGGACTGAGCAACGTGGTCAACTGTTCTGCTGGTTGGTGGTGAAGGTTTGCGTTTTTCTAACATCCTTCGCACCTGCGGGCCACTTCTATGCCGTCCTGGTGCATGGTCGGCCAGTAAAAACCTTGTCTTAAGGCTTTGAAAGCAATTGAGCGACCTCCGGCGTGGCTTCCGCAGATGCCCATATGTATCTCTCTGAGCACATAATTTGCCTCTTCTTCGGCAAGACATCTTAAGAGGGGGACTGAGTAACCCCGTCGGTAAAGTACCCCGTCAATTAGGGAGAATTTGGTGCTTTTGTACCTTAATTTTCTGGCCTCTGTTTTGTCCTCTGGTGTTTCTCCCGTCTCCAAGTATTTTCTGATGGGCTGTATCCATGATGCTTGACTTTCCTTATCTAGAACTTCTACTTTAGATTCTCCCACACTTTTTTCCCGGACGTAAACCAAAGGGATTATCCTGGGGTGTTCGGCTTTTGTTGAAGAAGCGAGCCGTGCCAGAGAGTCTGCCTCACAATTGTCTTCTCGGGGGATTTGTTCGAAGCTTACATCTCCCATCTTCCCTGTTAGTTTTCGTACTTCGGTCAGGTAGGCCATCATACCAGTTCTTTTGCTTGAAATGCTCCTTTCAGTTGCTGAACGGCTAACTTGCGAGTCACTCTTTACCATCACATTTTGGATCCCTAGCACTGTGCATAGTCTCAAACCGCCCAGTATTGCTTCATACTCTGCTTCATTGTTGGTTGCTATGAAAGCGAATTTCAGGGCGAGCAGGATTTCTTCTCCTTTGTCGCTTTTCAGGACGATTCCCGCGCCATTGCCTTGTGTGCTGGCCGAACCGTCTACGGACATTTCCCATTTGTCCTCGTCTATGGCCAGGGTCTGGGGGTCGGTACTTTCGGCGACAAAATCTGCCAGGGCTTGTCCCTTTACTGCTGCTCTTGGGAGTTAGGCGATGTCATGTTCACTTAGTTCTACCGACCACTTTATTAATCTGCCGGAGACCTCTGGCCGTTGCAGAATTTGCTTTAGGGGGTTGCCGGTGTATACCCGGATAGGATGGGTCTGGAAGTAAGGCCGTAATTTTCGAGCTGCCGTAACTAGTGAAAGGGCGACCAGTTCGTGTACTGGATACCGGGTTTCAGCGTCTAAGAGGGCTTTGCTGATGTAGTAGATGGGCTTCTGGATCTTGTTGGTTTCCTGTATCAGTACTGAACTCACTGCTCGGTCCGAAACAGCCAGATATAGGTATAATGTTTCACCTAGGAGTGGTTTTGCCAAGAGTGGGGGCTGCATCAGATACTGTTTCAGCTGCTGGAAGGCTTCTTCGCACTCTACCGTCCAGTCGACATCTTTCTTTGCTTTTTGAATTACTTTGAAGAAAGGGTGGCATTTGTCAGTTGCTCGTGATATGAACCGGTTGAGCGCGGCCACTCTACCGGTCAGACTATGTACTTCTTTTACTGTCTTGGGAGACTTTAGGGCCAGTATTGCCTGGATCTTCTGTGGGTTTGCTTCAATTCCTCGGGCACTTACCATGTAGCCTAAAAACTTCCCTGAAGCTACCCCGAAGGTACATTTTTCCGGATTGAGCTTCAGTTGTGTTTTCTTAGAAGCTCGAAAGTCCTTTTTAGGTTGTCCATGTGGTTGTTTGGTTCTTTTGACATTGTTATCATGTCATCGACATAGACCAACATTGTAATGCCGATGAGTGGTTTGAAAACCTTGTTTACCAACCTTTGGAAAGTTGCCCCAGCATTTTTAGCCCGAAGGGCATCACTTTATAGCAGTAAAGCCCCTGATCTGTGATGAAGGTTGTCTTCTCTTCGTCCGCCGGGCACATTTTGACCTGGTTGTATCCGGAGAAAGCATCCATGAAGCTCTGTAAGCCTTGACAGGCTGTGGTGTCTACTAGCTAGTCTATGTTTGGCAAAGGAAAGTTGTCCTTTGGGCATGCCTTATTTAAGTCGGTGAAATCGACACACATTCGCCACTTGCCATTGTTCTTCCTGACCAATACCACGTTTGATACCCAATCTGGGTACCTTGCTTCCCTGATGAGACCCGCCTTTAGTAGCTTCTCGACCTTGGCTGCTATTACTTTACTCCTCTCTTGATTGAAGTTCCTTCTCTTTTGCCTGACCGGCTTGCGAGATGAGTCTACTGCTAGGCGGTGATTGATGAATTTCGGGTCGATCCCCGGCATGTCATTGTATCCCCAGGCAAAGACATCCGGGTATCCCTTCAGGCATTCTAGAAGGTCTTGTCGTATGGACTCGCTCAGGCCTCCCCCTATCTTTATACTTTTTCCTGCCCCGTAAAGTTCTATCTCCTCGGTTTCCTCGGCTGCAGTGAGTCGAGCACTTTTGTTTGGCCAGACGCCTGGGCCTCTGTCTTCTTCTTTTTCCCCTGGTTCCTTTGTCGTTTTCGACTGTCTTCTGTGATGCATAGAGTTTCTCGTGAGAGAGTTGCGAAGCAGCTGCGAGCTGTTTTCTGGCTTCCGCACACAATTCCAATCCCTTCCCGAGTGGGGAATTTCAGTTTTAGGTGGTAGCAGGACATCGCGGCTTTCATTTTCATCATGAAGGGTCGCCCGACGATGGCCTGGTAACTGCTCATGCAGTCTACCACAGTGAAGTCTGTCATGATCGTCCGGGTCCGGGGATGTGTCCCGACAGTTATTGCCAACTGTATTCTTCCTAGTGGGATGACGGCTGATCCTCCGAAACCGTATAAGGGAGTGCTATCGTTGGTCAGGGTTGCATATTCTACCCCTAATCGTCCAGTGCTTCTCTGGAAATTATGTCAACTGCGCTCCCGGGGTCCACTAGGATTCTGTCTACCTCCGACCCGCTGATGACTGCCTTGATTATCAATGCATCGTCATGAGGGAAACTTACTCCTCGGGTATCCTCATCAGTGAACATTATTGGTACCGACCGGCCTCCCGGTAGCCCTGTGCCCTGCTCTGTTTCTAAGACATCTGGTCCTCGGGTTCTGCCGTAATCTTTCCTTGACCGGTTAGAGTTTCCGGCCAGTGTTCTTCCTCCTGCGATGATATTGATTTGGCGATCACGTGCTCTTTGTCTGGCTGTCATGACCTCGTGGTCAATGTATTTGTTGAGATACCCGTTTCGTGCTAGATCTTCCATTTGCTCTCGCAGATCTTTACATCCGTCTGTTGCATGTCCTTTGGAGTTGTGGTGTACACAATAAGCCTTTTGGTTTCTTTTGTCCGGAGGGAATCTCCTTTGGTCGGGTTCCACTAAGAGGCCTTTCCCCTGGATCTCCATGACAATTTGTCCTAGTGGTTTCTTTAGGGGAATGTATGCATCTTCCCCGAACACATGGTTTACTTGTGTCGGCGCCTTTCTCTCTTGATTGTCCCGGTGCAGTGGCTTGAATTCTTTGTGTTTCGGGAGTGGTCTTCTGGATTCTCTTTCTGTTTGGCGGGGGGCACCCTCCCTTGCGGTTCTTTCTCTGATAGTGTTCCCTTTTCGGGATACTTTCTCTTCGTTCTCCAATAAAACGAATTTTCGGGCCACCTCCAGAGCGGTGGCGTAATCCAGGGTGTCTTGGATCCTTAGATGGGTCCATAGCCTTCCGACCTTCAAGGCTCCCTTCAAGCTTTCCAGGGCCTCGGGGGATTCATACCCTCCGACTTCGAGTACCATATTATGGTATCTTTCAATAAATATCTTCAGGGGTTCATCGTCTCCTTGCTTCATAAGCCTTAGTTCTCCAATTGTTTTTCTGGGGACACAAGCCCCCTTGAAGTGCCGTATGAATGACTTTTTCAGTTGTGTGAAGCTGCTGATGCTTCTTGGGGCCAGGCTTCTATACCATAGGATGGCCGGTCCGGCTAGAGTTAAGGGGAATACTTTGCAGATGGCGTCCCCTGTTACTCTTTGCACCTCCATTAGTAGGACGAAACCTTCAATGTGGGTTTTGGGATCGGTATGGCCCTTGTATGGTGTCATGGTCGGCATGCTGAATCTTTTTAGGAATTTCTCTGATTTTATTTCTTCTGTGAGGGGGGACTCATCTTTGTCGTCCTGGACATCCCCCCTGTTTGCATTGGGGTATACTCCCCATTTGACCAGCTCCTCTCGCAGCCAAGATTTCATGCTGCTATCTTTGGTTCCATTCCGCCTCTTGCGGTCTCCTTTCTTTCTGTTATCCCGGGGGTGGTGCTTCTCGTGGCCGGTATCTTCTCGTACTTCTTCGTCATATTCTTTCTCCTTTCGCCGGGTGTTGCGAAGGCTATCATAGGAGGGGTCTGGTGACGATTTGTCACTTTCTTCCTCCCATGTGTCCTCGGTCTGGGAATCTCCCTGAACCACTACAGATCTTACCCTGTAAGGATCCCTCCTCCGGGGTCTGTCGTCCTCACTTATATCGATAATTCTTTTTCCTTCTGCTATGTCGTTCCTTCGTCGGCTAGACCCGGCTTCGAATTTTCCATTGTGTGCTCCTTCTATCCTTTCCAACCGGTCTACTATGGTTTTTAGCAGAGTTTGGCTTTCCTCCCTTTCTTTCCTAAGGTTTTCCTCAATCTTCTCCATCCAATCTGCAGCCGAGCTCCCTGATGGTTGGTGGCTTCCGTCTTCCGCCATTGTCTTACTACGCGAGTTGCTTTTTGTTGAGTTCCCCACAGACGGCGCCAACTGTTGACGGCTGATTTTGGTCTCAGGGTAATATTGGAATATCACTCCCGAGGAAATCCTCCCTCAATAGTGAATTTGTTTGGTTATGGGGGACCAAAGGCAAATTTAGCAGAAAACAGATAAACACACCAATCAACAAGGGGATTTAACGTGGTTCGGTGGATTTGGATCCGACCTACGTCCACGGACACAAAAAAGGTGGTACTTTTATTACTTAAACACTCTTCTCGGATCTCTACAAGTCAGAGCTTGAAGATTCAGATCACTAGTTTTTGTTGATGTTTTTATGATGATTTTACACATACTATGCCCTCCTATTTATAGTAATACAGAAAACAGACTCCTATTTGCATAAGAAATCCTAGTTGAACTTAGTCTCTTCTCTTTTTGTAAGGATTCCTAATCTGATTCTCCCTTCTCTTTTCTTATTCCTTTTCGGATTCTGACTTCATTTCCTTGTGAGAGTAGGATAATCTGTTTATCTTATCCGCAAGAATAGGGTGTCGTCATCTTGAATACGTCTCGCCGTCTGGTCGGTCTTCATGAGGTCGGTCATGACAGTCTTTTATGCCGAGAGTGTTTATGCCGACTTTAAAGTGCTCGGTCATCCGAACCAAAGTGGTCGGTCTTCACATGTTGTGGTCGGGTCGGCTTTAATGATCTCAACCAGTCAGGGAATTACCCTTCTGTCCTCGTCATGCTGTCTTAAATGTTATAGTGCCTGAAAACACCATCAACAAGGCTGTTTTTATATGGTTGGATGGTAGATAGTGGGGAGTTTAAATTTTAAGTTATGGATGTGTTTAAATAACTTCATGTAATGATGAATCATGATTGGGTTGATTTTATGTGGACCTAGATTAATGGATTTTAACCTTTATAAACTAAGAGGGTCTTTGGACCAAATAAGAAGAATGGAATGGGAGCTTAACTTGTTAGGTATGTCCGTATTGAAGACATGGTGTATAAAGTACATTATATATGTTTATGTGACAAATGAGTAAACTTATGTCTATGTTATTAATTAGTGTTTAATAATATTTTAGAATTGCTTAATTACAAAAATTAAAGGCCTTAGATTTGACTAGGCATATGATATAAAAAGGGATATATCATTGGAGTCAGTACTTAGAATATTAATTCGAATGTTGTACTAAGTTAAAACTAACTTAATATTGAGTAATAGGCTAGTTTGGTCACAGGTTGTTGGATTAAAAGTAGCAAGCACAGTAATGTATCGTTGTTTAACTAAAAGGGGAACTTCAAAAGGAGTTGTAATACTTATAAATCTGGGGATACACTATGTTTGGTTAATGTCCTTGCGAATGTTAGACCTGAAAAGTAGTCCTTATTTATTAGTTATGATTTCGTAACTTAGGATATAAGATGTTCAAGTATTAACCTCAAAATAAAAAGAAGACGTGACAATATCAAATATAAGAGTTTTCCATTAGAACATTGTATTATAGCTTGCTTTTAATTCTATGAAATTAAAATCCGTATAAAGGTATGTATGAGGTGTGCGTACATGAGTATGATTTAGTAAGTGCAGATGCAAGTTTCAGTAGTGATTAATGCATGGTGGCTTGAACATGAAATGCACCTAAGCATGAATTGATATAATTTTAATAGCGTGTATGTATTGAGCTTGAGCATGATGAAAGCATATAAGAAATAGAATGCATATGTCATTAATTTGTAGAAATGCATAAACATAACCATGAGCATATATGTGATTTATAATTTTCAGAAATTGATAAGGAAGTTAAGAAGTTTTGGAATTTTAATGGTTTTAAAAGAAACGTTTCAAACATTTTTGAAAAGAATAAGTATTTCGGAAAATGTTTCTTACAGTTTTGAGATACAAAACGTGATTTTATGTTTTTCGGGGCATGAATGAAAAACTCACCCCAGTATGTAACTTGAGATTCAGTTGGAATTGACGGATTCAGAGACATGTGCACATGTGGAGGACTGAGGGGACGCTCTCAGATCCTCGAGCAGGATTAGGGTTGACAGATCCCCGAAATCCTGGTTTGGTGGCTACACTGCCAGTTGAGCTGTTGTCCTGGGTGTAGAGCTCTACGTTGCCAGTTGAGCTGTTGTCCTGGACGTAGAACAGTTTTAGTTTACAAATTTCCTTTTAGTTTTTCAGTTTTCAGACTTTCAGTATAAAGCTTTCAGATTTTCAGTACTTAGATTTCAGAAATCAGATTTTTGTTAACAGTTTTCAGAAATCAGATCATAATAAACAGTTTTCAGAAAACAGATTTCAGAAACTGTTCCCAGAAACCAGAGTATTAAAGCATGTTTTCAAAAGACAAGTTTTATAAAGAAAATTTCAAACAAAGTTTCAGAAAAGAGTTTTTATAAAGAGTTTTCAAGAAAATAGTTTTCAGAAAGTATTTTCTAAAAAGTATGGCATAATCAAAGTTCAGTGTAACTTACAGGTTGTGCATATAAATCATACTTTCTGGTTAACATTTGAGATGTATATAATGGGCATTAATGCATGATAGTATGATTATATCTATGTGCATATAATTAATGTTTGTATGTATTGTGTTTGCATAGAATGAGTATTATGTATGCACTAATGCGTGATAACATGATTACATATACATATATGTGTGATTGATTATAGTGTGATGAATTTTTGATAGAAAGAATATTTTATTAAACCGATTTGATGACATTTCAAGAAAATAAAAGTAAGAAAGTTATAATAGTTACATGCACTAGATTAGTAAAGAATGTATAGAAAGTAAACAGAAATCAGAGTAGCGCAGTGAAAGCAAAATGGAAGTTAAAGAGATAGATAGTAAAGTAGAAACCTTATGTATATATTATAGATGTTTGATAATGGAAATTGTAAACAGAATTTAAATTATGCGTATGATCAGACAAAGATTGAAAACAAAGTAATATACTTGTGAAAAAGAATAAGAATCTAGATAATAGTTCAAACCTAATACATATTTGCATGGCCACATAGACAGCCAAGTTAATACAGAAACGGAACTTTGCATGTGTTTGATGCTCAAGGAATGAACATAGTTACTTACTGAGTCTTAAGACTCACACCACAACAGTGTTTGAGTTTTGCAGGTTGGTGACCTGACCGGTCGACCACAGGCACTAGAGTTTGAGAAGCCAGATAGCAGCATTGCAGTCAGCCAGTCATCAGGTCTTGGGTGGATAAGAGTCAAGTTGTATGAGTCCGGAATGTAAAGAAATTAAGTTGTATAGTATAATTGTAAAAGTTTTTGTTATACGTATTTTCGGGCACAGAGCCCAATTATTATGTCTTGAGTTTATTGATTTGGTGTATATTATTAGTGTCGGGCCCAATAGGTTGTTTAGAGGAGCTGGACTAGATCCAGGTGGCTCGATTTTAACAGAGGTCATGCCGAATTTTCGTAAGAGTCAGAGGCTTATGGAGTCAGGATTAGCCTGTCTCCTGCCGGTAGCATCCTGACTTAGGCGGGATGTTACATCAAGAGAGTAGAAAAAATGTGTGACGAAACTATGTTGAAGCTAAGAATCCTAGAAACATTTTTCTAGTTGACGAAAAGTTGAAAAACTTACTTTATCATCAAGTTTTCTTCAAACCTTTCTCAAGCTCTTCACTTTTTTCTCTCAACCATTTTCTTGTAATATTGGAGGTTTTTTTACAGGTTGAAGCAAATGAAAAAATATAACACTTATATACTTAGGGTTAAGGCCGAAAATGATGGAAAAAATAAAACGAAGATTTTTTAAAATTTTCCAAACAAATATCTAAAAAAGTCAAAATCAATTTGACAACATTTTCTTTAATTATAAAGTCAAACTTATACACAAAATAATCATTTACTAACTTTATCATAATGGTAGATATTTATATTTTAATTACTTCAATCATTTAACAATTAAATAATCAAATAATTAATTAATATAAATATCTCAAATATATATATTATATCTACTTTACATATCTCAAATACATATATTAATGATATATGTCAAATATCTTAATTTGATAATTAATTATGTGTATTTAATAATATCATATATTAAATACAAATACATATTAATTAGGAAATGATGGATCGACCCTAAAGCATTGACTACGCCCAAAAAGTACTTGTGGTTATTGCAGTATAATTGGGGTGTCGATTCCTCAAAGAGATGATTACAAGAAACTAGTTCACTTAAAGAAAACGTTAGCAATAACTTAATTGAAGGAAATGAATTTAATTGGTATGTAAATTAAAAACTATGAAAAATACTTGAGAGTTGTTAGTAGAGAAAAGCAGCAAAGCGTCAGGAATCCCCCTTGTATCAAATCTCTATATTCAGTAATTGATTCCTTTTATTACTCAATTGAAGGTCTCACATCCCAAAGCAACAATCGAAAGATATTTCAATCAAAACATATTAAATTCTAAGGTAAACGATGAATTGTTTTCTCTATGTTAACAACACACTATGTTATCATTATGACATATCTAATGTCGACAATATACCCACATGCAATACTACATCATAAGATTACCTCATAAAATAACATAACGAGTCACAACTGGGTTTTCGAATCACATAGAAGAATCATGACAATTTCTATATGCAAATTGATAAAACACAATCTCTGGGTTCATAATCAAAAGATAATAAAGAATAACAAATCATTAATAATATTAAACGTTGAAGAGTATTCATGAATCAAAAACATGAATATAAGAACTTAATTACAATAGTTCATTCTTAGCTTTGCCTAGGAGAGTTCCCCATAGAAGAAAGAGATCCATCCTGGATAGATCGGAGAGACATCCTATCTGGCATGAAGCTTCTTGTTCTTCTCTCTCATATATGTGATTTTAAATCTATTTGTTGTGTATTTCTTCCATCTTTTACGGTTATGGACGAGCTTGGGTTTATATAGGGAAGTCCTGGAGTCCTTATGCGCATAAAATATGACCTAATTAAGATTCTGGACATCTGTTAGGGCGCCGAACAATGGCGTTGTGGCGCCCAAGTCACGGGATAAATGTATGGAGGCAATTTTGGAGCGGCGTCACGACGCCAAGTAATTTTTCTGGAAAGGTGTTTTCTTCGTTGCGCTTTTCCCGCGTGCTTCCGATTCGTCCGTAAGGTCCCGAAACATGTACAATTACTCCAATCTTCATGTTCCATTGTTTCCTAATAACAAAACATAAAATAAACTACAATTAAGATCAAATACTTAATAATCAAGTTGAATTAGTGATGTTCAAAGTACACTTTCATGCACTTATCACAACCCCCAATCAGCTTATTACTAGTCCATAGCAATTCAAGTGTAAAAAGAAAATAAGAACTAAATTAAATTAAAAATAAATAAAAATTATCTAAGCCACTTTCGTAGGGATCACGATTGCATTTAGCGTATGCAACAAGCCTTTAAACCATAGTTGACCCTAGTGGACGAGCTATAGTCTTGTGATGGCTTACAGCGACGACACCCACAAACGTCATTTAGAACATATGTAATCATGCAAAAATAACAAAATAAAATAGTCTCAATAATTACAAATATCATTGTCCTCAAAGAATGTCTAGTAATGAAATCAGAGAACTTTCAAAGTACTTAAATTAACTCAAATCCAAGTCCTTGAATAAATCATCTAAGCCAGACTCATTGAATAAATCATCTAAGCCAGACTCACAGTGTGCGTGTGTAAAGGTTCATTCACAGCTCGACTGCTAGGTAAGCCAACTCAATGATTTTGTTTAAAAATTGGGGTCCGATGTGTCAAACCAACCTAAATATCTCAAATGTGCTATGTAATTGCCTTTTTGTGCTCAGTATGGTATGATGTTTTTTTTTTCTTTTTCTTTTTTCTTTTTTTTTTCAACCTTTTCTTTTTTTTCTTCATTTTTTCAACACACCTACCCTTTAAGGTAGCATTTCTCCTCATGGTAGTCCTAACACTCGCCCATGGGTAGCTTCACGCTTATCGGTTATATGTGGTTTAATTTATTTCTTTCGAGACTTTCTCGTTTTATTTATAACCATACCATACATCATAATACTAGCAAATCAAGATAGACATCTAAGCAAACAGTCATTCATCGATAAGCAATTTCTTCAACTAGTCACTTTGCCAACTACCTAGGTTTTCACTGCTACAAACCTATAGTTAAATGCTTACGAGTCTAACCTAGATTAATTACTCAAGGCATGAGATAAAATTACATTAAATAACTTATCATTTCTAAGATTTCATCCTAAAGCAAACAATACTCATCATTAGACTTATCATTTACTATTATGGACTAAAAACACACAAATTTTTTTATAACAGGTATTATCATTACATGCATACACCCCCACACTTAAAACTTGCATTGTCTTCAATGTAAGATAAGGATAAAGAAAAAGGAGTGAGGAAAAACAATACCAGGCATGGAGTTGATCAGGTTCCTGCTGGTGAGACTTTGGTTGTGTGGGATGTGTAGGTTCCTTCCGTAGTATTTGTATAAACATTTTCGGAAGATTTTCCAAAAACACATAAACCGAGAATTTAAGTGAACTAGTGGCTTAGAATAGTTTGTGATGGTGTTTTAAGATTGTTGAAACTGAAAACATTGAAAAAGAACTTGATTTGGTTGTTCCGGAAAGATCCGAGATTTTATCGTAGTTAATTAGAGAATACCGTAAATCCCAATTCTGACGGTTTTTCGCCATTTGTTTTGACAGATGTGACTAGGACCTGGAGTGCTCGCGAAGCCAGGTAAGTAACCCATGCGATGAGTTCTCGAATTGTTCATTTCATAATTTTTTTAAACACACACACACACACACACACACACATATATATATATGTGGGGAGACGATTGAAAAGTTTAAGAAAGTTACAAGATGGATTTGAGAAAGGATTTTGAGATCATGTATAGTTGAGTTAGTCGACCATCACATGTATGGATTTTCATTATTCCTAAGATATGATGTGAGTAGTTTGATGATGATAATGTATGTATGTATGTATGTATGTAATGTATGTATTGATGTGTCTTGAAGTGGAATATTCAAGGATAATGCTATGATATGTATTTTGAAAAGATTGATGAGTTTAATGGCTACATGTATGTATTGATGCATGTAACTGCATGGACTCGTAATGGTATGTGTATGTATGGATGTATGTAAGGGTATGAACATGTATCAATATGAATACATGTATATAAATGAATATAGAAGGATATATGTGTTGGAGTTGGTGCTCGGCGAGCCAAATGTTTTTGTATTTATTGTAAATACGAAGTACATTATATTTTATTATGAATAAAATTAAGTAATTTTCATCAATATATTCTTTATATGGTAAATGCGTAAAAGACCTTAGAATGAATAGTTGTGACATAATTGCAAAAGCGCCGCAATTGTTACTAAGAGATGTCACAATATGATTCATTCTTAATTTCCTAGTCAAGGTTTACATACTTGGTCAGTTAGTAAACCTGTGAGACCGGTACGTGTCGTAAATTAGAATTGTTCTAATGGTTTGTCTCGGTAAACCATGACTCTTGGGAGACTCATATAGACACGTAGGTATTTATTGGATAAATATTGAACGACTCATTTAAAGATTCCTGATAGATGGTACACCAACGTCAATAGGAATCTTTATGAGTCGAATATCATATTAGCTCCTTTTACTTGAGATACCACTGTGGATATGTGAGATATCCTCTATACTTTGATGACAGTCACGTCAATGATCTTTTAAGATCAGACCTTCGTTGGGTATGGACTGATACTCACGATATCTTGTGATTTATCTAGAGAGGATCTGTCAGTCCCGTGTACGAGATTTAGGTGTCCAATTTATGATTCTTTGAAATCTTTGGCCGAGGTATAATTTGGAAACGAGTTCCGAATATTTATGAAGAATCATGATTATGTCGTGACACATGAATTGTTCATAGCGGAGAGTTGATGTTTAATCTATATCTCATGAATAATTCGAATAACCTATGACAGAGGGATTATATATATGCAATGATTTTGACTTGGATGGTTCAACTCGATTATCTGTGGTCGTCGTAATTTGTGAGTGGACAAATTACGGACATGGAAATGGTTTCCATGATAGATAAACTTGAACCTAGAGAGTCCCACAATATAAAGTGTACTTGTTGAGCACTTGGGCAATTAATTATGGATAATTCGGATTATTCAGCATATACACATGCGTATTAAATAATGTGTATTTGTATATAATACATAATTTAGATTAGATACACACTATTAACCTATTAAATTTTGTTACTTGTTTTATTGTTATTATTAATTACTAATAATAATAAAATGGAAGAATATTCTTGGAATATTTTTCATGTATTTATTTTATCTTTTTTGTTAATTAAAATAAATAAATAAATTATTTGTTAATTAATTAATTTATTAGATAAAGAATATCTTGAATATTCTTATTATTTTGGCAAATTATGATTGGCAAAACCATATGATTTGGACACATGGATTTTGATTAACAAAAATCAAAATAATTACTTTTTGATAAGATCAAAACTTGTGACAAGATTATTGGCCAAATAAAAAGCAAAATTGACCAATTTTGCTTCTTGAATTTTCGGCCACTTGCTTATTTTGTATATAAATGAAATTGTTTCATTTGTTACATGGTTAGACAATTCATGTGTTGAGAAACAAAAGAAAAATAAAGGATTAGGGTTCTTGAAATAATTGATCAACACCAAAGAAAATTGGAGGAGTTGGAAATTGAAAATTAAGGTAATATTAAATTTCCAATTTCTATTTTTCTTGTTTTTATTTTAAAGCATGAAAATATATATTAGATATGTATTTTACATGACTTACTAATATATATATATATTTGATATGTATATGAAGCAAAATTTGGTGATAGATTGTTTAATAATCCTAATTGTTTTTCTTTTATTAGCATATGTAGTTAGATTAATTAGAGAATTAATCTCAAAATTAAAATTATCATTCTAGAGTGATATTACCACTCTAATATTGCCTAGAATTATTCTTGAGGCTTTATGTTGTTGTGATTTAATTTGGTGTAAATTAATTAATTAATTTTGTGAATAAATTGAATTTTGGCATGAAAATTGGAGAAAATAATAAACTGGATCAGATCTGATTTGGTCTCTTAAAACGAAATATTTTTCATGTAAAAATATGTTATTTGGATGATATTGGATGTGTATTGGGTGGTGGATAAATTCTGGAAATTGTTCCGGGGAGAAAACGCGAGAAAACGACGAAATTCGCGTCGAAACAAACTTGTTGAGTCAAGGTAGTGAACCCAGCGAACTGGGCACTGTTCGGGCAGCCCAAGGGCTAACCGAACACTGCCCAAGTGACCGGGTTGCCCTGGCTCGGCTGTTGGTCAACTGGTTTGACTGTTTGCCCGTTACGCATAGATTTTTTGAAAAATGTTTTCGTAAAATAATTTTTCGTGTAATGAAATATATTATGTTATTAAATGTTAATAAATAATATATTTAAACTTTATTTGAGTGAATTATAAATATTTGATATTAATTATTTCGCTCGGAAAAATTTTAAAATGTTTAAAAACTATTATCGCCATCTGTCGCACCATTCCGCTGCGTATACTCCAACAATATGTATATGAACATGTATTCGCATATGTTAGGGTATATCAGGGCGGCGCAGCGAAAGAAGCCCGGTTCGGGCGAAATCGTAGTTTAAAATTTTTAAACTTACGAATAAATTATTCAATATCCAATATTAATAATCTATTCATATTTCCCCTAAACATATTTATTTAATATCAAATAACGACATAAATGATATAGAAACACCACAAAACTTTTACGAAAACATTTTTCCGCTAAATAGCATAAAACGTATTTCCGACCAAACCAACCAATGCACATGGGGGCTGCCAAAGTCAGCCCCAAAAATATTTGGACAGTTCGTGGGCTACCCGAACAGTGACCAACTTACTGTTTGAGCAGCAGTTACCCGATAACACCACCATTTTCGTATATTTTCACTCCGAAATAATTTTTTGTAATTATTTTTCTTGGGCAATCAAAATAAACCAATTTATTCTAATTACTCAATAAATAAAAACTGAATTTTTTTTATCCAAAAATCAGATTTTTCTCAATTTGCCGTGATACCACAAAACTTTACATTTTGATCATTTTAGTCCTAATTTATCAAATTCAAATTTAAGTGATTCCAAATCACTACCAAAATGATTTATACATATCATATACATCAAAATATAACTCACAACACAAAATCTCAATTTTCTTCAAATTGTCGAATGTGCCCAACATTTCCAAATTTGTGCAATTTGGTTCAAATTTGTTCAAAACAACTTTGAATAATTTCCAATCAACACCAAATTAATTGTACATCTTATATACATCATTATTCAACACATATATGGAAAGCCCTGATTTTGGTTTAGGTTAAGAACCCTAATTTATCAAACTAGTCCAATTAATAAAATTAACCAAAATTAACCAAATTCAACACTTTAATTTAATCTCTACAACACCAAACAAGTCTCACCGTTTTGAAACAGCTCAAGAACAATTCTAGGTCATCAATGAGTGGCCTAACTGTTGGGGTTTTAAGGGGTATTATCAGGTAACGCAGCGGTACGCGGAAAATCAAAATTTTCCGATTTCAAAATTTTTTTCTTGAACAATTAAAATAAACATATTTATTTTAATTACTCAATACTTAAAATCTGAAGTTTTTACCCAAGAAATCATATTTCTTCTTAGTTGCCGTAAAGCTCCAAAATTTTCCATTTTAATCATTTTATTCCTAAGTTGTTCAAAACAAGCTTAGGTGATTTCCGATCACAACCAAAATGATTTGTACATCAAATATACATGGAAAACAGAATTCTGAATCTTTTTCCAGAATTTTCATTAATTACATAATTACCCCAAAACTTTACATTTTGATCATTTTGGTCCCTAAATTGTAAAATATAATTTTGAATGATTCCAAATAGGTACCCAAATGATTTTAACATGTCATACACCTCAAATTATAAATTGTAACTCAAACCTACAATTTCTTACAAATTATCGTGAGCCCCTTTAAGTTTCCAACTTGTGCATTTTAGTACAATCTTGTTCAAAACAAGTCAAGATGAAATCCAATCATCACCTGTAACATCCCACATTTTCAGGACAGTTCTGGAAGGTTCCTGGACTGAAGTTATAGTCTCAGAACAGGATGATAATAAAGAATAAGAGTTCAAATGATGATATATGGATCAGAATTATATAAAGTGAAGATTTGTCGCGTTAGAAGACGCGTCGTCTCAAAAATCAGTTACACAATTCTTATTATGCGCGTAATGTTTGCCGTTTCGGTAACAAAAATAGTAAACTAACTCCGATTGAGTTGATTCTTAAACCATCAGACTCTTTTTTCCGAGACGAACAACTTTCGTGTTGAAAAATTTTTAAAAATCACATCAAAAAGGCTTCAAAATAGCTAATTTCCGAAATTACCCTGCTAAGTGTGGGCAATTGGTAATTTTGGAAGAGTGACACTTTATGTTACTGTTTTTCATTTCAAAAAAAAAAAAGAAGAAAACAGAGAAGGAAACGAGAGAGAGAGGGAGAAGAGAGAGAAATGAATGTGTGGCCGGCGCACGGTAGGCTGGTCACCTCCGGCGGTGCGCGAAGGCTTCGTCTCGACCAGGCCGGCCACGTGGTGGCCGACGATTTCCCATTAGGCGACCGGAACGGCAAGAAAAATTGGGAGAAAGATGCAAGCTTGTGTTTCCCGATCCCGGCTCGTTGCTTTATTTCACGGCCCGAGCCACCCGCCAAATCGAAGCCTTCGGAGAGTACTACAAGATGGTGGTGACGATTTTTCCGATTCATGCTCGGTTGCACGCAAAACGAGGAGAAGAAGCAGTGGTGAACATGAACATCGAATGAGCAGTAGCTCCGATCGGAATTCTGTCGATCCCAGCGCGTTCTTGAGCTCATTGGGAGTCCGAATATGCTCTCGAAATTTCGGTATGACATCCCGATCCCTGCTAAGTGTGGGCAATTGGTAATTTTGGAAGAGTGACACTTTATGTTATTGTTTTTCATTTCAAAAAAAAAAACAGAGAAGGAAACGAGAGAGAGAGGGAGAAGAGAGAGAAATGAATGTGTGGCCGGCGCACGGTAGGCCGGTCACCTCCGGCGGTGCGCGAAGGCTTCGTCTCGACCAGGCCGGCCCGTGGTGGCCGGCGATTTCCCATGGGTGACCGGAACGACGAGAAAAATGGGGAGAAAAATGCGAGCTTGTGTTTCCCGATCCCGGCTCGTTGCTTTATTTCACGGCCCGAACCACCCACCAAATCGAAGCCCTCGAAGAGTACTACAAGATGGTGGTGATGATTTTTCCGATTCATGCTTGGTTGCACGCAAAACGAGGAGAAGAAGCAGTGGTGAACATGAACATCGAATGAACAGTAGCTCCGATCGGAATTCTGTCGATCCCCGCACGTTCGTGAGCTCATTGGGAGTCCGAATATGCTCTCGAAATTTTGATATGACATCCCGGTAAAAATCTACTCTTTTAAAGTTTCCAGTTTTATATTCGGATGTTCGCAGTGGATCCGTAGAGTAGCGTAGTGTTATAAATTGAGTTATTTGAGCTTTAGTATGTTGAATATGTGATTGTCGTAGTATCCGAGTGAGAACAAATTAGATTAGATCGATCCAGTAGATAAAGCGGGTTTCCGGTGAAACCGGGTTTCTCACTCGAGTGAGCGTTATGAGCGTAATTATGGATACGACATAAATATGATATTGCGAGAGTAACTAAGTAATTCCGAATAAGTTCGGTAGGTTCAGGATCCTTCCGCAGTGTTTGTGGAAACTTTTCCGTAAGATTTTCCACAAACGCGTAAAATGAGAATCTAAGCCATCTAGCTAGTTTAGAATAGTATATAAAAATATATTAGAGTAATGAAGCTTAAACCGTAGAAATCAGAGAGGATTCGTGTATTCCAGGAAGGTCCGGAAGTTTATTATATATAAGTAGAAAGTTCCGCAAATAGCGGTTCTGACCATGTTTTGTTATTTGTTTTGACAGATCAGACCATGATTATGAGTGTCCGCCAAGCCAGGTAAGTAATCCATGCGATGAATACTCGTGATATGTGTTCTGTTTGAATTTATATAATAAAGAAATTTTATTAGTATATGTATAACCATTTAACAGAATATATATATATATATGCAAGTAAGATACTAGCAAGCCTGAGATTGAAAGTATAAGAATGATAAAGTATATGTATACATTGTTATGGTTGGTACTCAGAGTGCCAATCCGGATCGTATTTATGTCTGATTCATAAATACGAATAATTTCTTTTTCCATAATATTAGTTATTTAATTGTAGCACCTCTTGTCTTTTTTATACATATTCGATCTAATTGCGATTAGATATCTAATTATGATTAAATTGAAACTAAATCTGATTTAGTGATACATGTATATTAGACAAGGACCCTAGGATTTACAACGTAGTGCAAAGTTACAACGTAGTTTGTATTCGACATTGGGAAGCGTCACTATAAGTTGTATATCCTTAAATAAAGTTCATGGTCAAGATTTGCTAACACGGGTCGGTTAGTAAAATCCGCTGAGACCAGTACATGTCGTATATTGTGACTTGGTCCGATGGTTTATCCCAATGAATCATGAGTCTCAGGAGACTCGTATAGACATGTAGGTGTTTATTTGATAAACACTGAATGACTCACTAAAGATTTCCTAATAGATGGTACACCAACGTCAATAGGAATCTTCTCGAGTTGAGCGAGCATAATGAACATTCGACTTGAGATACCACAGTGGATATATGAGTTATCCTCCACACTTTGATGGCAGTCACGTCACCGATCTATTTAGATCAGACCTCCGTCTGTTCGTTGGGTGTGGACTGATGCTCATGATATCCAGTGCGTATCAAGATAGAATCCGTCAGTCCTTTGTACAGGGCATATGCATCCTACACGTGTTTGCGATCTAGTAAATCCATGGCCGTGGTATAACTTCATAAACAAGTTCCGAGTCTTATTTATAGATCGTAAATTTGAAAAGTCGACTATAATATACCATACAGATTTGACGTTCTTATCTATATCCCAGGTATAATATGGATAGCCTGTGACGGAGGGATTATACGTATGCAATGACCTCGACTTGCATACTTTAGCGAGATTATCCATGTCATTATTCATGAGTGGGTGAATTATGGACACAAAATTGGATTTCGTGACGGATAAACCTAAACTTAGAGAGTCTCACAATATGTAGTATACTCATTGAGCATTTGGGCAACGCGTTATGAATAATACAGATTATTCATAATACTTCATCAGATTAAATGAGTTAATTCGAATCGTTTAAACGGTTAAACGGAAATACATGCATTAGGGGCATTTCGGTCAATTAATAATTAATATATATTTGTATTTGATACAAGATTTGATTTGATGCATATTAATTAATTGTCAAATGAGACTTTGACACAAGCCATTAATATGTGTATTTGTTATTTAATGTAAATAAAAATACATATATAATAATAATCGCATTAATTAATTATTTAGACGTTTAAATGTTAAATATCTAGATAATTAAATTATATCATTATTACATATTTTTATGCAATATTTTTATTATTATTGGTTACATGTGGCATGGTTTTATTGAGCTTAAAGTTTACAAATTGGATTTGTCAACTTAAGGCTTATTATTATTTAATTTGATTAAAAATGACCAAATGACCAAAATACCCTTATTCCCTACTCCAAGTCTGTTATGCTTGGTATTTAAAGTGTGAATTTTTTTTTCTCATTCAATAAACATTTATGGCCGAAACCTTTACCAAAAGAAACTCCCAAAAGTTTCTTGAAGAGTCAAGGAAGAAAGTGAAGAAAATCAAGAAAAATTTGAGGAAATTGCAAGATTTGGAGGTAATCTTCAATAATCTTAAACTTAGAAAGCTTGTTTCTTGTTCTTGAATATCTAGGATAGTTATAGGATTTCTTCCTTTCTTATAGTTTTGGGATTTTTGTTTGAAGGATGGATTTGGAGGCTAGATGTATGTGTGAAGTTGGATTGAATGATATTAGTGTAATATTAGTTCAATTTTGTCATTTGATGACTTATTTCCATTCTAGAGTGTTATGACCACTCTTGTAACTCCTCGAATTGTTCTTTAGTTCTTCATAGGTGGTGGCTTTGGTTGATGTTGATGTTGATATGATTAATGTTAAGAAAATTGGATTTAAAGAATGAAAAATTGATATTTTTACTTCTGGATCAGATCTAGAAATACTATTCATATGGTGATGAAAATGATGTCAATAAATATATTGGATGTGTTTTGGGAATTGAAACAATTACCGGAAATTATTTCGGAGTTGAAATATGCGAAAACGGTGAAAAACGGCGTTACATGGTGACTTTTGAGCTAACCGGGTGACGGCTGCCCAAACAGTGAATTTTTCACTGTTCGGGCAGCCCATGAACTGCCCTAATACTATCGGGGCTGACCTGGCAGCCCTCATTTGTATTGGGTAGTCGGTTCGGTCAAAAACGCATTTTATGCCATTTTACGGAAAAATATTTTCGTAAAGGTTTCGCGACGTTTCTTAACTATTTATGTCGTTATTTGATATCGAATAAATATTTTTATGTGAAATATGAATGAATTATTCATATTGGATATTGAATAATTTATTCGGTAATTTTAAAAAGTTTTAAAATTACGATTTCCCCCGAACAGCGCTTCCGCCGCACCCTTTGCCCAAAACCCCAACAAAAATGGTATCAGAGCAGGTCTGATCCCTGATCTATTACATTATTCATGCTTGATATATGATATATAATCCAATTTTTATGTTTGCATATGCACGTAATCTATATGTTTCTTGACTTTTCGATTCTACGCTAATGGGAAACGTAACGAAATTTTAATAGTTAAGTTAAGTTATGTTTTCTATAGGTAGAATTGAATTGTTTAGAAAATGATCTAGATTAAAATTCTTCATATGATGTAGAACAATTCTTCCTTGAAGAATATCCCCGCTTAAATAAGGCAGTAAAGTGACATGTATTGGATGCATGTTTCTTGGTCTGTCTTGTCAATACGGTTTATTGGTATCTTTCTATGGCTGCATCCGAGATCGTGCCAAAGCAGTGAGGGTGTAGTTGATAGAATTTTATCCATGTCAGATGTGTATTTGATACTAGGAAAATTCAAGTGAAAGTGGAAATCCTGAACGTGTCAAAGTTGTCAGGACTACATCGGTAGCTTGAGTTTGTCATTGGCAAGTGAAGCCTTGATACGCCTCCTTGTGAACGTGCCAAATCTGTCATAATAGAAAGTGTCAGGACCAAAATCAGGAGTCACAGTGAGTGTGATTGACAATGAGTTGTCTACCTAATGAATATACGTAGGCGAGATCGTGCCAAAGCTGTGAGTCGAATTATAATTATGGGGTCCTATTCTCACTATAGAATTTGATTTAATTATTGAATTCCCATTTTTCGTTGGGGATTACGGTATTACGTAAAGTAGTGGGAGACACTGCTGGGTTTAAAATCCATAACTAAGAGAGTGAGTAATTTTATGGAAATTGCTGCTTTTGTTTTCCTTTATTCTATATTGTTGATAGAATTTATACTTCTAATCCACTGCATGCATATTATTTGAATATGTTTTCTGACTTCCCTTATGGTTGCGTATTTCTAGAATAGGTTCTAGAATGTTAGAAGACTTGGATATTATTATATTAGTTCAAACCATCGGAAACTGTTGTTCCGATTTTCTTGAAAATCAAGATGGTCAGTGACTTAATTTCTACGTCACGATAAGTAATCAAAATAGATATCTGTTTTAGGATATTATTCTATAGAGAGAATAGTTTCTTGTGCAGTAAGAATTGACATGAATCAATTCATGTCTCGAGATTCTTGACTGGCATTAAGAAAACTCCATTAGGTATTTGTTTATCTTATAATGACGTTTATTGGTTTTAGTGACTTTTATAAGTCACGTGTTTGACACGGTTTGCTAATCAATTATTTACAATTGTTGTGAATAATTGATGGAAAATTATAGAACTTAAGAAATGAGATGTGTATAGTTGTGTATAGAGCATATCGATTCTCACAATATGACAACTGTAGATATTGGATACCAGATCTCCTATCTAGTTATTTAAAATAATGTTTAATGATTGTTTTGATATTTGATATCAGAACTTGCGACTATTGGATAGTTACTTGTTCTTTATAAATAATTGTTACATATTTTAATATGACTAGTAGTGTCATTGATGAAGAGATAAACATTAAGAAAATATTCGGTTAACTAAATAACTTAGAACAGTGCTTTATGAGATTTTATCACATAAGCATTAGATGCTTATTCCTTATGGTAAAGGATTGTCTGATATGAGATCACACCATATATCCTTATCCATTTAATTAATATTGTATTCAGGATGTGATTAAATCTCATTTAACCAATGATTGTCATTGGACTACAAATTTATTAAACTAATATATTGGATGTATGTAGTTTAATGAATTATAAATTGCCTTGGATAGTTTTCTTTACTTCGTAACTTAGTTAATGAACTGTGATGACTTTGTTACATGTTTCTAAAAGGAATATATATTGAAGATCTTTAATGGTTCGAGAACTTTCAAAATGTTTATGATGAAATGCGGATAAAATATTTTGACTGGTTCAAAGTTTTTCTATTTGAAGTGTTGAAAACTATATCTTTAAAATTCAATATGAGTCTTTGAATTGTTCAAGGAAGTTTGATATGATCAAACATATGAATTTATGGAAATTAGTTCTTAAGTTATTTAATGAATTTGATTCTTACTCAATATGATTCGTCCATAATTCCATCGTGATGGAATTGGTCAGTGGGAGAAATCGAATCTTATATGATATGATTTGTTTGATAT
The DNA here is from genome assembly GCA_019454045.1 of Zanthoxylum bungeanum. Taxonomy (NCBI): domain Eukaryota; kingdom Viridiplantae; phylum Streptophyta; class Magnoliopsida; order Sapindales; family Rutaceae; genus Zanthoxylum; species Zanthoxylum bungeanum. Next base: position 50,425 of record SKCR01000284.1, read on the forward strand.
TGAGTGTTACCGAATTAGTTTCAATACTTTTGGGGATACGCTCAAGTAACACTAATTCATCCTTTTAATTATTGTTCCATTAGTTTCTAGAGTTACGTATATGATATGTATATGTAGAAAATTCGAATCTTGAAAAGTTTGAGATTTGAATATTTCTTTTGTATAATGGTTATATAATTGAAAGTACTTGCGTCTCAGAGGTACAAGTAAAAGTTTATCATTTATTCTATTTAATAGAATATTGTATTCTATTTGATAGAATATCTTTTCTACGATCCCAAGTAATAAAATTATTTTATTAATTGATGTGTAACATCAGATGTTGATAATTGTAGAAAAGACTGGACTTAGTGAAGTCAAATGTGGGAGTGATAAACTAGAATGGAACAACATAATTAATAAGATGAAAAGACCCTTAGACAACTTCCGTATAAGTTCAATAGGATGTCAGAATCATTTACAAAGTATTTGATACTTAATGATTCTGTTATTTTCTTATCGAAGAAAATTATCATATAACTTATAGTGGGAGCAATATTTGATATCGATTTCGGAAATTAGAATTGAACCATAGATCTAAAATTGTTCGTAGCTTACTACGATCAAGTTTTGAACTTGATTAAGCTTTCATTATAAGTCGTTCATAAAATGTGCAAATTGTTTGCGCAGCAAAAGCAAAGTGAGCTTGTTAAAGGTTTGACCTTTATAGTCTGACAGTGATAAAAGTTATACTTAGTGATCTATTGTAGATTCTGAGAAAACTTGTCTCAAATCGCACTAATTGAACAGTTAAGGATTTGTTGTTTAATGTTGATATTAAACTATGTATATTTGGCTAAAGAATGCAAAGTGGCATTCCCGAATGGTTTCTTCGAATGAGAAATCTGTTGTGGTTTCTTTGTTTGAAGAGTTCATTCTAGAATGGCCCTAGAGTTTGTATTATGCTAAGATCACAATTTTATATACTAGCTTATAGAGCCTATTGTAGACTCAGATAAGCTTTCCGAAAATCCGTGTTCTCTAATTTTGATACAGTCACATTGTCTGATTTTATCAAAATATAGAGAATACATATTTGATAGTGGGGTCAGTGGGAGCATACAAATTTCATTCTAGTGTTATATATCCTAACGATATTATCATTATTAATGTAATAATGAAATGTTTGTGAGGTAAAAGGTTTACCTAAGTCTTATTTTCTCCGTGAAAACAGTGGGAGTAGTCTCTGATATATTTGATATAAGGTTTTATATATGATATAAAACAAGTGACTTGTAAGATACTCCCATCAGTGGTGCATTAGATATGATCTAATAAAGGACACATTAAAACTATCTTTATGACAGTTAGTATAACTATTTGACTGTTAGTGTGTCTCTATTATATAGTATTAATCTTTCGTGAATGATGATTCCTTTGTCGAAAGAGAAATTGATTAGAATGTTTAGTCAATCTGATGCATCATATGATGATTACATAATGAATATTATATTATGTGCAATTAAAGATATCAATTTAATCGTAATAGTAATGAGCTATTTTGATATGGATAGCCTGTGATGGAGGGATTATACATTGCAATGACCTCCACTTGTATAGTTTAGCGAGATTATCTGTGGTCGTTATAATTCATGAGTGGGTGAATTATGGACACGAAATTGGATTTCGTGACAGATAAAGCAAAACTTAGAGAGTCCCACAATATGAAGTATACTCATTGAGCATTTGGGCAACGCGTTATGAATAATACAGATTATTCATAATACTTCATCGGATTAAAAGAGTTAATTTCAATCGTTTAAACGGTTAAACGAAAATACATGCATTAGGGGCATTTCGGTCAATTAAAAATTAATATGTATTTGTATTTGATATAAGATTTGATTTGATGCATATTAATTAATTGCCAAATGAGACTTTGGCATATGCCATTTGTTGGGTTTTCTAGGTCAAACCAAGATCAATTAAGCAAGAAATCATGTGAATACAACAAAGTAAGAATGCGGAAAATACTCACTTTGATCGGTTTTGGATGTAGGAGATAACAAAAATTCCAAGCCTTTGTGTTGTGCTCCAACCTCCTATTTGATGTATGTAAAGCTTCCAAGCATCTCCTTGAATTCCAAACTCAAGGATATGTTTCCCTATCACCTTTGTATAACTCATTGGATGTGCTAGCACCTTTGATTTTGAAGCAAAATCAAGAAGCAAATGAGCCCTAGGCTCACGGAAATTTGAGAGAAAAATTGTGAAGAAGTTTCGGCCCTAGGCCATTGGAAGAGAGAGAGATGGATTTTTGTGTTGAATTAATTTGATTTCCAAAAAACAAATTATTATATATCAAATCCAAGTTTTTGGTATTAGTCATTTCAAATGACAAAGTGTGAATTACAAGTTACCAAAATCCCACCAACTTCTATCAACCAAAAGTTGATAAAGTTGACTAGTGACTTGATTTGTGTGTGGGCCCCACTTTAATTCAAAATCCAAGTGGGCCCGCAAACACGTTCCGGGCTCGGGTTCACTAATTCCGAATTAACGAATTTTCCGTTGCGACATAATTAATCAAATTTAATTAAATAATTATGCCTAGCAAAATTACTATTCACGTCGCTCGCAAATTAATTCTAAATTAATTCGTTAGCCCGAATTAAAATCTAATTTTAATTCCGCGTCGAAATCTAATTTCGTTTAATATATGGAATATATTATTTTATCGATTAATTCCAAATTAATCATTTTCTCTCTTTAAATAGTATTTTATCCCAGATAAAATCTCTCCGCAATTAATCCTAGATTAATTTTCTCTCTCTCATAATTAATCCCAGATTAATTATGTTCGAATCATACGTCATCGGTGAATCTTCGGGAAGCGACCCATGAGATCCCTGGATATGTTGGCAGTAAATTCGATCATCGGAATATCCGAATACGTGCGTACCTAGTACCACGTTCTTACCGATTTACAAGACATGGTTGGCTTCTAGCAAAGCGCCGTGCCTACCCAATTCTCCAGAAATATTATTTTAAGGAATATGTAATCTATGTCAGGCGTAGTATACGTAGTATTGCGTATTGCGATCCAATATCAAATGTCACATGCTAGGCCTGGGGCTGGAATTGTGTCTGCCCCGTACGAAGCATATATCAGATATCTGGTAACTAGTCTCAGTATACCCAGAAGAGGCGTACACAGAACCTGTTAAAGCCCTGGACGACCAAAACCAAAGTATATTGATTGTCACAAGTATTAGCGATGCAAGTCTCAGGTTAAGACCAAATACACCTACCCTGATTCGGACTTCCATAGACACATAGTCATACTACCAATGGAATTCCGAGTGGTCTATCCTGAGCAAAGCTGTTTCCGTACCATTGGTAAACACAACCTCCTATTACACTTGCATAAGTATCCAATACTTAAATATATGAGAACTATGCCGTTATTTTCCCACAATGCGCACAAGTGCAATACTAGTCTATTTCGCATTATCGATGTCCAGTCTCGATAATACTACGACTAGGGATATTAAATGATTAAACCTTAGTGGATTAATACTGTCTCACATCTTATTAATCTGGTACTAATCATATGGACTCTTATCATTTATGTATCTTGGTAATCCAATTACAAATGATAAAAGAGCAATTTCCTTTGTCACATAGTTAATTTGTACAACAACACCATGTTCTGTACAAATAGTGATGCTATGGGTCATAATTGTCCAACAATCTCCCACTTGGCCTATATCCAATCACTCAAGTGTCCTACACCTGAACTATGTACGGGTCGTTCAAACTTCTGCTGAGAAATAACTTTCGTCAGCGGATTTGCATAGTTATCATCTAATGCGATTTATTCGATCATCACATCGCCATGATGTATGATCCGACGAATCAGATGAAATAATTGAAGTACATACTTGGATCGTTGATGAGACCATTAATTCTTTAGCATGTGCTGTAGCCTAGCTCAGCTGCTAACAGAACTACTCCTAATCTAATTAGGAATTTTACAGATCTAAAATTGCTTCTTTTACTGCCACTGCC
>SKCR01000285.1:0-54777 GCA_019454045.1 Zanthoxylum bungeanum
TCTATCTTCGGGTCGGGCTCGCTGACAATCGGGTCAGAAGCGGGTCCGGTAACGTAAGCACAAGTGATTGTCCATTTGGAATCGAATTTCGTTTTCGTCCGTAGAAGTGGGGGGAAAGCAAGTGATCGTCGGAGTGGAGGAGAGAGGGGGAGCTTGTGTTTGGTTAGCGCGTGGCGGCGTGGAGTTGGGAGGCGCGTGAGTAGAGGAAGAGTTGCGATGGCGGCGGCCATGGATGAGTCTTTCACTGTAAAATGCGCCACTGCAAAGACGACACGATATTATTAAAAAACCAAAAATCAATGAAAAAGGTTATGTCCCAGAATTATTGGATTCGCTTACGGTAATGTAATAAAATATTCGCCAAGCCAATCCATGCCGTGCTGACTACACACGTATATACAGCCAGCAAACGACGCCGTAGAGACCTACGAAATATGTGTATTTACAACCTTTGCTTAGTGGTGTTGTAACATCCCGCCTAAGCCAGGATGCTACCGGCAGGAGACAGGCTAATCCTGACTCCATAAGCCTCTGACTCTGACGAAATTTCGACATGATGCTAAAAGTCATGCAACCTGGATCAAATTCCAGCACCGCAATACAATCTATAGGGCCCAGATACAATATATCTCTAACATAAACAACTCAAGACAAAATATAATGGGCTTCATGCCCGGAAATACGATTAATAAAAAACTTTTACAATTAAACTTTATACAACTCAATTCTCTTCAACTAAACTCATAAACAACTTGACTCTGATACTCCCAAGACCTGGTGACCGGCTGACTGCAACGCTACTATCCGACTCATCAAGCTCTAATGTCTGTGGTTGACCGATCAGGTCACTAACCTGCAAAACTCAAACACTGTTGCGGTGTGAGTCATAAGTCTCAGTAAGTAACTATGCTCATTCCTTGAGCGTCTTACACACGATTAGTCTATATCCTGTTTCTGTATTTCCTGGGCTATCTCTAAAACCATACGAGTATTTACCAAGTCTGAATTAACCACATATCTCTCATCTATTTTACTAATATGTTACTTGTCAATAAATTTATGTATCTATCTTTACATGTATTTTAATCCTGTTTCCTATTACCATTTCAATAATCATAAAATAAACAGTAAGTTCATATATCCTTACTAACAAAACCAAATCCCATTACGTTTCCGCTGCACTACTCTGATTTTTCTCTTTACTTTCCTGTATACTATATGCTAGTCTAGATTAGGCAATTATAATAACTTTCTTACTTTTTCTATTTTGAAATATCATCAAATCGGTTATATTAAAACATTATTTTTGTCAAACATTTAATCCACCATCACCAACAATGTATGCATGCATATGTTAATATATCATCATGTTATAACATCTTTACAATATGTTCTTTCTAAGTAAGCGTACAACTCATACAATCATCATTAATGTATATGCATTTAAATAAAATCGTGCTATCAGGCACTAGTATTTAACACAATGTTACTTTTATATGAACATGTCATGCACATATATTAACCATCTATATATATCGATGCAATCATGTCATTATACATTTATGCCAACCAAATGCTCTTCAATGATATCTGGACTATATAATTTATAAGCATAACAGTAATTTATACTCTACTCTAAGCATATCATGCTCTTAGAAAAATACTTTTCTTGAAAACTCTTTCTGTAAACTGTTTCTTAAAACTTTTTCTAAAAACTATTTTCTGAAAATTCTTTTCTGAAGCTTTAATAAAATCTGTCTTTCAGAGATATTTTTTTTCCTAAGAACTATTTTTTTTAAAAAAAAACTATCATTTGAAAACTGTTTCTGAAAACTAAAGTTTCTATCTAAAATCGTATCTTTGAAAGCTGAAATCTGTATCTGAAAACCGAAATCTTTTTATGAGTTCTGTGTCTCTGTATGAAAAACTGGACGTATGAGGGCGTTACGTATCGCCGTCCCCCCATACGCCTATCTGGAGGCAGAAGTGCAAATCCATGACTTTGGGGCGTTACGTATCGCCGTCCCCCAAAACATGCCACTACCGTCTCATATTTGGTGGTCTTGGGGCATTACGTATCGCCGTCCCCCAAGGCACAAGCTGGAGCTGGGGGTGCGGATCTATACTACCACCCAAGCTCAAAAATTGGGGTCTAGGGGCGTTACGTATCGCCGTCCCCCTAGCCCAACTGGAGGATCCGAGGGCATCCCCTTAGTCCTCAACATGTGCACATGTCTCTTAATCCGTCAATTCCATAGTATTCGTCAATTCCAATTATGTAATAGTTACATACTGAGGTGAGTTTTTACCTCATGCCTTGAAAAACATAAAATCATGTTTCGTATTTCAAAACTGTAAGAAATATTTTCTGAAATACTTTTATTTCAAAAACATTTGAAACTTTTCTTTAAAACTCTTTGAACTTCAAAACTATTCTTTTAACTACAACTTCAATTTTTTATGAAAACCATGACACATGTATATGCATATGCATTCTCATAGATTTATATCACATGCATTCTATTACTTATATGCTTTCATTAGTAGCTATCTTAAGTCATATATATATATATATATATATATATATATATTCATGTCTACTTATGACATATACCCACTCTTTTCATACTTCTATCCGTAATTATCTTTATCTTATTTTCTATATACTCATAATATCATTACTGTTTTTACATACACTCATACATGCTCAAGAATTAAAATTTTCAATTCTACTTTTATACCATAGGGCTGATGTTGTTCTGTTTTACTAGGGTCGGACTCGGATCATTATTTCAGGGGCTGACAGAACCTCATGTATAGGATTTGACTTAATCTTAGACTTTCAGGGTCTAACTATGTTTAGACCACAAATAAAAGCTCTCTTTCAACCCGTAGAATCGACCATGAGAGGCCTTACCACCCATTAGCCAAAACAATTGAATTAGTACATTCTTTTTTATTACTTTACATTCCTTAATGTACAACTCAATTTCCAGCCATTACTAATAAACCCCCAATCGGTGATACACACCCAAAAGCACGAAAGGGCAATTACAAAGAGTCACATGCCAAATCCATGCTAGAATGTCACAAAGAGTATTAATAACCCCTTTTTAAAAAAAAAATTAAAAAAAAAATAAAAGAAAAAGCTTAACCCGCACTTCTAAATCTAGTCTCCATTGACCAAGCTCACCCAGATAATACAAAATAATAGATCCAAATCCAGCAGCAATTAAGGTCAGTCTAAACAAAAATAAGTAAAAACCTCAGAAATTGCACCTGATTTCATTCACAGATCGCAGCTTAAAACCACCCAAAGACTGAAATCCTGAACTTTATCGAATCAGCTTCACCTTTTCCCCAAAAGTCAAAAAAATAGTACACCAACATATCCATGGTCCAACCACTAAATTAAAATTTAATTTAAAATCAGCTAAAAAAAAACCCCTACAAATCAAGTTCGAAACTCAAAACACACTGTTCTCTTCACATCCAGCTCTTAGATTTATACAAAATATCTAATAAACAACTAACAATTATTATTAAAAAGAAAGGAAAATATGAAAAAAAGAAATGACAAAATCGAAAAGAAATATCAGAACTTGCCGGAAAGTGGCACGGATGGCGAGACAAGCGGAGGAAATTTTTGGACGATGATGATGATGGGAACGTTTTTATTTATTTATTTATTTATTTCTCCATTCTTCTTTCTTTTCCCTCTGTTCTCTTTCTTCAATTTTCTTCTCGGCTTATCCTATTTCCCTCGATTTCTTTCTTTGGTCCTTCTCTTCTTTCAATTTTCGGTCTATGTGTGTTTTATATGTATTTAATTCATGATTTCTAGAAATTGCTTATTTATTTATTTATTTCTTGTGTTTAAATAGTAGAAATATCTAGATAGATGTGTATATGTTTATATATATAAACACTAATTAATTATCAATTTAATCCTTTAAATTTAATTTAATTTAATAAAAAATTATAATTAATTACATGAAAAGTTTCCATTTTATACTAAAATTGATCTCACGTTCGGACGCGACTTTATACGCGGAAAAAATAAAATTCACGCAACTCGCTAAAATAATCCGGGATGTTATAAGTGTTAATTTTTATTTAAAAATTAGAGACCGTAAAACGAGTTGACGCACTAAATTTATATCGAATTTTAAATGAATTGAATCAAAATATGATAAATTCATACTTAATACGTTTACTAAACGAATTATAATATCATGATTCTTATTCGATTTTTTTTTATTTAATAAATCAATATTCATTTAATATTGACACGATCCAATGATATAAAATATCATAATTTATTTACATTAATACATATATATATTAATTTATTTTCTAAAAATGACACATCAAATTTAGACAACGTTATTTTTCTGTGCTAATTAAAAATAACAAAGACTAGCAAAAGGAAAGTAATATATAAATTCTAAACAAATAAAGAAATCGGTGAGCTCAAATCTACATTTGATTCGTTTGATAAACGAATTAAATTGAATTAATTCATTTACTAAATGAATCAATTTTCCCAAATCCATAATCCTTAATACAAATCAAATCAAACGAATAAATAAATATTAACCCAAATCGCTGCCCTTAATAAATATTCCTTATTTTAGTAGAGTCAAATAGAGATTATCTCAAACATAATCTAGACTTTTCAATATATAATAGAAATATTTTAATAAAATTTCACATTAAACGAATGATAAAAATTATCTACTTCTCATGTATGCTCGACTCCTCTTAGAGGTAGCACTGGAGAAAGTCGACACCAAGGATTTGCTGAGTCGAATGTACCCAAAATCTTTAAAAAAAAAAAACAAACAAACTTTTAAATGTGTTTTTACCCCTTTTACCCATAAGAGGACTCCATTTTAAGAAATCTAGAGCAACTCAAGACTGTCTCTACCTCCTCTGTCAATCACCACAGCATGAGACCGCAAAGTGCACACAGTCACACAGATGACATTACCATTTATCACATAAAGGAAAGATTAACAAGTGAGCCGAGCAAAATTCTTCCGGTCAGTGACCAAGTATGCAAACCAAACCATTTTCATCATCACGAGGCAAGAGAAATTATTGTTCAACTTTTGATGAGACGTTTACAAGCTTTGGACGTTGTGTTTTTTTTATCCAACTCCACTTTGAGACCAAGTCCAGCGAGTTCAAGTACATCAATAGAACCTTGAAGCTCCAAATCAGCTACAACCTGTTGGTTTTCTACATTCCCTTCCAGTAAGTTCCTAACACACCAAATGCCCCACTCCCTTAAAAATGGGTTATCTTCATCGGTAACACACTGTTGTAATAAAAGTAGAATCTCATTTCTCTCTCTAATTTCATCTTGTACACGCTCCTTCTGTATGCACAATTGCCAATAACTACTACGATGTCCTTTCAAAATCCTATGTATGGACACGTCTTAGCTGAATGTGTGCTAGTCCTCTCTTGGTTCTCAATCAGTCTCGTAGATTTCTGGATTATTGTTGGAGGCTCAAGGTCCCGAAGCAAAGATAAAAACAGTTCAATGAATTCCTGGGATTGTAGTGAATCAATGACATCAGCACGACCATCGGACCTGGAACCCGCCGGATCCTCCCGTGCACAGATGTCCCGCAAAATGGAGAGTGAATATCCAAGAACATTGGTCGCAGTAGATACGATAGGAAGACTGGGCGAGCCTCTTGAGAAAAAATCAACAAGCCCAACAGATCTCTTAAATATTCTCAGAACACACAATGCGAAGACATTTGGAACAATGATCTCTTCAATACGCTCATTCATTATCTCTGATACAATTCTTAAAAGAAATGTTTACTCTGATGAAAATGTATCTTCACTCAAGTTTCCAGATAGACTTACTTGGCATAATTTGGAGAACAGTTGAGGGAAGTGTATTTCCTCTACGCACACTCTTGAGACAAGTAACTTGAACCAATCTTCTTTGAAACCAACTAGAGAAACAAACACTAGAAATTGTGAGAATTCAGTACTTACTATCTTTGCTAGGTTCAACACAAGCACCGAAAACAATTTGGACTGAAATAAAGAAGGTAACAATTTAAAGCTGGAGCAAGATCAAATTTACCTGAAGAAGCGGTGTGCACAATTTCTGCCAAAATAGGAAACCCTTTATCTCCACAAAGTTCCTCAAACAATCCAGGGCTTCCATCACAACACGTATAAATAACCATACACAACGGATCACAAGTCTCCTGACTTCGTATTCCTGCAAGTCTGACAAACTCATTTGGGAAGAATAGACACCAAATGGCTCGCTGATGTTTCTCTCCAGCCAACGAAACATTTGCCAAAACCTGCAATGCCATTCGAATGATCCCATGATCTTTAACAAAATCAGCTCCTGCTGACCTCAAAACTCTCAGAACAATCCCAACTCCATTTTGCTCAATAAATGAATTCTGATTGGTAATTTCTCCGGCAGAAAGGTTTCTAAGGAGCTTCAAGGATAGTAAAAGATATTGGCAACCAGTGGAGTAAGATATAGATTGAATAAGTTGGAGGACGTTAGAAAGAACATTCTTGGAAGCAAGGGCAGAGCGACCAACAGCAGTTCTTGACGATTCTATAAGAATTTCTAGAGCCTCTTTCAAGAAGACAAGTTTGAAGCGCGCTAAAAATGTATGGAGGACATCTTCTGGCAAAGCTATACCCAATAATGATGCATCGTCCATCATCTGACCAATAAATAAAAAGGCAATAGAAGGTAACAACTCAGCTCAAATGCTCAAACACTGTCATGACAATAAATCCTGCCCAAATAGCAAATGAGATTACTGGGTGTTACAAGTTCTAAATAATGTCATAACTAAATGGCTCATCACTTAAGAAGCAAAAGTTCTTAAAGAAACTGAAATTAATGTCAAGTTCAGAATATTTCAAATATTTAGACAAAATTGTGTTAGGATAGAGGACATTGCTATCCATTTAATTAATATCACAATTTATGGGTTGCAAACAATATGTTGGCGGAAAAGAAAATAAAAGTTCAAGCCTTACAATTTCTTAGTAGTTGAAACCATCACAAATAATTCAAACTATTCTGATGATTCTCTAGTTCAACAATTGTTTTTGGATCGAGGCACCCGCCTCACAGCCTCGAGGAGGTACGCCTCGCGCCTCAATGGCCGGCCGCCTCGAGGCACCGCCACGTATTTTTAAACATTGTTTTATTATTCATGTTTTTAGTTTTTTAATTAAAAAAACTGATTCAATGAGACACAACTCCAACGAGCCTCGCCAAATAGGCGTAGTGGGGCTCTGCGCATTTAATAACTATGGGAATGACAACATAAGGTATATGGTATATAAATTTGAACTCTGCTCAGCAAACTAAATTTGCAAACTGCACTACTATAGAAGTATAAAATCTCATAGCATTACGATATCAATGATTGAAAATTGGTTCATAAAGGATCTACTGTTACAAGCAAATATTTTCCTTTTCTTTCACCTTCTTCTTCAGACATTCTTAGTTTAACCAGGAGATCATAAACTAATCTTCACCAATAAGCAATCGGAGTCTAATAAGATCTGTAATTAATTCAACTAGAAAAAATAAGAAAAACAAACCTGTCCAGATGCACAATCCCAAACTCTAACAGTCTCATCTTTGCCACCCGAATAAAGCTTCTCCGAACCTGAGGGCAGTGTAATCCCACTCACAACCTGTTTTACAATTATTAACCCATCAATTAAATCTCCAAAAACATTCAACAAACTAAAATTGATAATAAATAAATAAATAATTTATCTTTTGGTGCCCTTCAAGCTGAGTCAACAACTTGAAATCATCACCAACAATCCAGGATTGCAAATACTTGCACTTTTCTCCATACATACAATTCCCTTGAACCCAATTTCTACATTTACACAATTTATCAATCTTTATAATCGCCCTATTATTAATATTATTACCCCGCCCTATAAATATTATTATTGTTGTTGTTATGACTACTTCTACCCCACGTGTTATTCGCAAACCGCTTCCTAGCAGCCCCGTTAGCCGTCGCTGCCGGCGGCATCGGCAATTCTCTGTGCAAGTACAGACAAGGAAACCGATTACACTTTCCAGCACGCTAAAAGTTACAAACTTTTTGCTTCGTATCGGCCGTTGAGGGCCCACCACCACCTCCATCTCCTCCCAGTCGCTGGAACCCACGCTTGTATCGTCCGTGCGCGTCTAAATCCATAACTTATTATGAATAATAACGTAATAACAGAAAGATGAACGAGAATAAGACCATTGAATAATAATAATAATAATGAAATTGCTCGAATCTGACGCGTAGGATGCCCCGATTGAAATTGTATCTAATCATAACCAAAAACCCTAAATTGAATTAATTTTTTTGGGTATCAAAATTGTATCTTTGGTGGTGGATTTGTAAAATCAGAAACCGTAATTTAATTTCAGCGTGAGATGAGGAAATCTTTTTGCTCTCTCTTAGAATTTTTCCAAGTAAAAATAGGGACTGAAGCTGCTGCTGGGCTGGCCCCGGAATGAGAAGATGTGTCAGCTTTACGAAATTTATTTAATTACGAAACTGCCCCGCAACTGTCGCGCACGGGCTGTTTGCCCAAGTGATCGGAGTTCAAGATTAGCTGAAGAGACTTCACTTATCCATTATTTTTTTTTTTATGTGAATGACTTGACTTATCTTTAAATTAGGAAACAATGATTAAATTCCTATAATAATTTGGTGATTTAATTTAAATTTAGAAATTCTTGTAATAATGATTTCAAATTCAGTTCTAAATTTGAAAAATACTTCAGATATTTTTCGTAAAAAAAACTGGTTCCGTGTTTTTGAAATCATAACCTACTCTATATAAAACGGTATTAGTTTCAGAACTTATTGAATTAATTCGGTTCATTGAAACTTCAGTTCTAACCGGAACCGTTACATGTCTCCTCTGATCCATTCACATCTAACTGTTAGCGACATATACTTCAAGATGGATTTTGATCAAGCAACATTCGAAGTCTTCGACGCACTATAGCAAAACTTTCCAAAAAGATGTCGAAGCATATCGGTAATAAAGAGAAACGAATTGAAAGTCGAACTTTTTATGAAGACATACTCACTGGAACCAGGAAGACTCATATCGGTCCACACATTGGTCTTCATACCGGTCTTCCTTATCGATTAAAACCAAGAAAACATACTCATCGGAACCAGGAAGACTCATACCGGTCACATACCGATATACATACCGGTCCAACGGATACTTTTTTAACGTTAATATGACCGTTGGGTGTCAGACCGGCATATCGGTTTCCATACTGGTCTCTGACAGGAATATTGTGATATCATTCCTATTCACTATATAAATGCCCCAAATTCATTCTTGCAAAGATAGAACGCCCATATACATCATTCTTGATCCAAAACAAAGATATACCAAAAATCTTCTTGATCCAACTCATTCTCATCATTTCATAGGCTCATACACACTTTTATAATTATCTGAGTGAACTTAGATATATTTGAGCAACTCATAAACTATTCAATCTTTGTAATCTTTTTGTGAATTCTCAAATAGTGTTGTAAACACAAAAATTTATTTTTCGAAAACACTTGTATTGAAATCCCTTGTGTGAGTGATGATTACTCTCAAGGGTGGAGTTTGTGTAAAATGTTTAAGAGAAGCCTTAGAGTAAAATCTCTTGGTTGTAAAGATTGTTGAATCTAATGGAACCTTCAAGTGCGCTTGAAGAGAGAGTGGACGTAGGCAACTGATTTGGCCGAACCACTATAAACTCGGTGTTGTATATCTCTTCCCTTATCTTTTAATTTATGCATTTTTAACCTTAAGCATTTGTGAAAGACCAAGTTTGTGAAAATTATGAGCTTGGAAAACAACATAAAAGTTTTTTCAAATTCAAAAAATGATTTTTCCTCCTCAAAACCCCTACACCTATTGCATATGGATTTATTTGGACCATCTAGAACCGCAAGCCTATGTGGTAAAAGCTATGCATTAGTAATAGTTGATGATTACTCCAGATTTACATGGGTTTTCTTTTTAGCAAATAAAAATGATACTTTCAAACATTTCATAATGTTTTGCAATCAAGTTCAAAAAGAAAAAGAATCTAGCATTATTTGCATAAGAAGTGATCATGGGGGAGAATTTGAAAATCAATTTTTTTTGAAGATTTTTGCATACAATATGGCATAAAACATCAATTTTCTTGTGCAATAACATCTCAACAAAATGGGGTTGTTGAGCGCAAAAATAGATTATTGCAAGAAATGGTAAGAACAATACTCAAAGAACATCACTTACCAAATAACTTATGGGCCGAAGAGGTCAATACCGCATGTTTTGTGATCAATAGAGTGGTAGTGAGAAAGGTCCTTAACAAAACTCCTAATAAGTTATGGAATGGCAGAAAACCAAATATTTCTTTTTTTCAAAGTTTTCGGTTGTAAATGCTTTATTTTGAACACAAGGGATAACATTGGAAAATTTGATTCTAAATCCGATGTTGGAATTTTTCTAGGATATTTTTCTTCTAGCAAGGCATATAGAGTTTTAATAAACGAAACATGATAATTGAAGAATCCATACATGTAAATTTTGATGAATCTAACCAATCTTCTTCTAGCACAAAGATCTTGAAAGGAGAAATGATGATGCTGAGAATCACATGGACGAGTAATTAAATAATTTACATTTAAATGCTTCCAAGGATCAATTACAGTTTGAGGATCAAGTACAACATGAAGGTAATAATGAACCTCCTCAACAAACTCAAGGTGATGACTCTCATTCTCTTCCTAAGGAAATTAAATATGCTAAAGTTATGAGATCACACCTGATTACGCCCAAAAATAACTTGCGGTTATCGCAGTATAGCTGGGGTGTCGATTCCTCAGAGAGATGGTTACAGGAACAAATTTACTCAAACAAAAACTTTAGCAATAAATTAAATAAAGAAAATGAATGAAACTGATAATATAAGATAAAAGAAAATAAAAAAATAAAAAGTATGAAAAGTATGCAGGATTTTATCAGTAGAGATAAACAGCAAAGCATCAGGAATTCCTCTTGTATCAACCTCATGTATTCAGTTAATGATTCTTTTCATTACACAATTGAAGGTTTCACATCTCAAACCAATAATGGAAGATATTCAATTCTACTCATATTAAATTTTAGGATAATTAATGATTATTTTCTCTATGTTAACAACACACAAAAGTTATCATTACGAGCTATCTAACGTCGACAATATACCCTCAGGCAATACTGCAGCATAAGACCACCACATAAAACAACTTTACCAGTCACGACTGATTTCACAAATCACGCATAGAAGAAGTATGAATGGATATATATGGGATTTGACAAAACACAATTTCTGGGATAATAAATCGAAGGATAATAAAGAATAACAACCATCAATTTTATTAAACGTTAAAAGGTTCATTCAAGAATCAACAACATGAATATAAGAAGTTAAAATACAAGAGTTCATCCTTAGCTTCGCCTAGGAGATTAGTTCTCCATGGAAGAAAGAGATGCAGCCTAAATAGATCGGAGAGACGTCATGATTTCTTTGAAGTTCTTCGTTCTTCCTCTCTATGAATTATATTTTTGGCTCTTTTTGTGTGTTTCTCCTCTGTTTCTCTCTGATTTTCTCTCCTTCTAGGGTCTAGGACGAAGTTGGATTTATATAGAAAAGTCTTGAAACCCTAAATTGCATTAAAAAACACGCAACATAAAATCCTGAAATCGCAGTTTCGCGTCGCGAAGTGCGCCGCATGTCTCGACACGCCAAAATCTATAAAGGATGCTACAATTGACTAGATCTCCTCGAGTAGATGTAAATCGATATATTATGGGTCTCGTACTCTTTCTAATCAAAAGTTATAGCCTTTTTTTAAATTCAGTGCGCAGCTGATGCTCCTGCCTGCGTCCGATATGTCTGTTAGGCTCTGAAACATGTTCAATTGCTCCATTTCCTTGATCCATCGTTTTCTATTAACAAAGCATAAAATGACTCTAATTAAGATTAAAACATATGATAATAAAGCTGAGTTAACAGTGTTCTAAGTACACATTCGTGCATTTATCACAACCCTCAACCAGCTTATTGCTAGTCTCTAGCAATTCAAGCGTAAAATAAAATAAAAACTAAATAAATAAATAAAACTATATAAGTCATTTTCGTATGGATCACGATTGCATTTAGCGTATGCAACAAGCCTTCAAACCCATAGGTGTCCATAGTGGACGAGTTATAGTCTCGTGAGGGCTTACAGCAACGACACCCACAAACGTCATTCAAAACACTCAATCATGCAAAATTAAAAATTAAATAGTCCAATAGTTTAACATAATGTTGTCCTCAAAGAATGCCTAGCAATGAAACCAATGAACCTTCAAAGTACTCAACGTAACTCAAATCTAAGTTTTTGAATAAATCATCTAAGCTAGACTCAAAGTGTGTGTGTGCTAAGGTTCATTCACAGCTTTATTCCCAGGTAAGCCAACTCAATGATTTCGTTTAAAAATCGGGATCGATGGGCCAAACCAACCTAGATATCTCAGTGAAGCCCTATAGTAGCTTTTTTGTGCTCAATATGGTATGATTACTCTCTTTTTTTTAGTCTCTTTTTTCATTTTCTCTTTTTTCATTTTTCTTTTTTTTTTTTCAACACACCTACCCTTTAAGGTAACATTTCTCCTCATGGTGGTCATAATACTCGCCCATGGGTAGCCTCACGCTTATCGGTTATAGGTGGTTTATTTTCTTTCTTCAGAGACTTTTTTTTTTATTTTCAACATACCATACGTCATAACATAAGCAAATTAGGATAGACATCTAAGCAAACGGTCATTCATCGATATGCAATTTCTTCAACTAGTCACCTTACTAACTACTCAGGCTTTCACTGCTAAAAACCCATAATTAAGTGCTTACGAGTCTAACATAGATAAACTACTCAAATTATCAGATAAAAGTACATTTAAAAGACTTATTGTTACTAAGATTTCACCCTAAAATAAACAATATAATCATAGGACCTATGTTTTAACTAACAAGGACTAAAAAAAATGAAGCAATATTTCTTTTAAGATAATAATAAATGTATTTATGACAGGTTTTATCATGCGCATGCATACACCCCCACACTTAAACTTGCATTGTCCTCAATGTAAGATAAATGTAAAGAAAAATGATTAAGGAACAACACTACCAGGCGCGAAGTTGATCAGATCCTGCTGGTGAGACTTTAGTTGTGTGGCTGTGTAGGTTGTGTTAAAACCTGCAAAACACTTGAAAACAATAAAATAACAATGCAATTAGCACACAATAAAATAAAAATAAAATAAAATAAAATAAAATAAAATAAATACAGATGCAATGGTTGCCTCCCCGGTAGCGCTAAGTTTAACGTCTTCAGCCAGACGTAACCACTTAAGCTGTCGTGGTGGTGTAGGCATTGCATTTTTGCATATCAGCCCGATGATGAGTCTCGTATGGAGACAACTACCTCTTTAGACATGAAAGCCGCGGGAAACAGATGTTGGAAAGGTAAAGTTGGAAAATAGAATTTTGTTGGATTTTATCTGAGTTGTTTAGCTTCGGCTGCTTGTTGGACTTCCGTTTCAAAGCTTATCTTAGGCCCAAGACCCCACAAACCATTTACCAAACACAAACCAAACCCAAAATACCCAAGCCCACCAAGTCAAACAAGTCCACGCCCAGAGGGGTGATTCACGCCCAAATAGTCTTTATTTAGGTATATGCATATTTATCACATGCTAAAATCTTGTAAAATCCTTACCTAAATAAAAGAAATCAAATCAAATCCCTACCAAATCAAATCCAATCCCCACCCCAAATAATGAGATCTATTCCTTATTAAGAAGATGTCACCATCAATAGAAATCCTACTCCTAGTCGTATAAGGAAAGCCTCCTTTCTTTTGCCTATAAAAAGAGACCTTCACCCTCATTCACAACCCTAGCTCACATACCTCTCTCACATGCCTAAGACACTCTCGCCCAAGCCCTCTTGTTCACGCCCAAGCATCCCCCTGAAGCCTCCATTGTCGCACCTTCAAGCCAAAGCATCTCTCATTCCCGTGCACCACCATTCACCCTTACACCATTCACGCCCAAACGCTAAACAAACCCCCCTTTGCCGCACCTTAGCCACCATTCGCAGCCCTAAACAAGCCTTGAAACAGCCCCAAACATTGCCCCAAAGTCGCACAAATCAACCCCCACACACAGCCCCCATTCAACGCCCAAAATAGCCCAGAAAACACTCACTGCACTGCACTTTTACTGCCACAAATCAGTCCACTGACCCGAATGTTTTTGCAGTGATTTGAGCCCTTAAAATAGTCCCCGAAACACCTAAAAACTGCACAAGATCCCCCTAAAAAATCACACAAAAACCGCACCCGTTTGGCCTTCCAAATCACCTGAAACAGTCCACTAATCGACCAAAACAGTGACCTGAAACGCACAGCAAAACATCAGCAAAACGGACTTAAAACAGCAGCCCAAGCATCAAAACAACGAGGAAAAACATTGAGCAAACAAATCGGAAAAGTATCGGATCATTCGCCCTTCCAACGGACGTGTAACGCCCTTTCTTGAGACGACAAAAGAGGTTAGACCTGAGGGCACTCTTTTTCTTATCCTCTTTCGTTTTATTTTATTTATTTTTGATATATATTGCATGAGAGTCGTTTGAGGCATGATTTGATTGTTGGATGAGCGGGACATGTGTTCCCTTTTGTGGTATATCGGATGGAAACCCGGACGTAAATTCCATAGCCGATTCCGAATGGACGGTAGTATGGTCTACACTCGGGATACAATGCCATGTACCACTTAAGATACATGTATCTCGTCTCATCCAAATTTGTATTATCTCGTCTCATCCAAATTTGTATTTGAGCATGTCCTAGTTCTAGGTTGTTTATTTATTATTTTAAGTATGATTTAATTTAGTTTTGTTATTTAATTTTAAAGCATGATTATGTTCTTTTTACGCATGATATTTAGTTTAGTTTATATTCATGTTTAAATAATTATTTGTTTATGTTGGTTTGATGGCTCAATATGTTCGATGTGTGATATTGCGTGTTTGTTGTTTAAAGATTTACTTTCAAGCATACAAACTTAGATTAGGATTTATTTAGCGGAAACATATTAGATCTAATGGCCTTTGAACATGATTATTGAGTAGATGCGGTTGATTTATTGCACAAATTATATCATCACAATGACATAAGTAAGGGACCATTCCGAACCCAACGGTTTGAGGTCTTCCCTTGCGAGGGGTGAGTGCGGCCTTAAACCTTTGTCCCGGTTCACACCGGGTGGCGACTCCATTATTCTCCGGTTTAGTTCCCCCGCGGACTACTCCGTACTCTCAACTAGGCCCTGAGTCTAGAACAGCATGTGTCGCCCAAGTTCTGTGTCCTACAGTCTGGCGACTCCACTGGGGATAGAGAATCGGCCTCGAAATCATGTCTTGTGTTATGTATAATTTGTGCATTAGTTGACCGTGTCTGTAGTGGGTTGAGGGGGTTAATCAAAGGCTTAGTTGAAGCTAGATGATGGTTGGGTGTCTTCCTTCATTCACTACCTTTCGAGGAAAAGCTGTGAAGGCACCTAGATGATCATGACCTGTAGCTTGTTGTGATAGACTAGTTTGGAGGACCCGTTATTTATTTCTGTCATCAAGCGATAAGAGCCTAAGAGGCTTGGGTACTTAAGAGAGCCTCGCTCCACCCTCCCTCTGGGGAATCTACAACGGGAAGTCCATTCGACAGTTAGTCACACACCATAACTCGTTGGCACGTACCGTAAGGTATAAAAAAGGTGCGCTCACTTGGTCGTTTGAACCCTTGAGTGGGGAGTCCTAGTTGTGGGCAAACCTTCGTCAGCGAGAGCCTTTGTCCGCGCCCCGTGAACCCACTTATGAGACTTATCCATAAAGAACCTGTAGTTAGTCATCTTATAATTATGTGTCTGATGGACCACCGTCATTTGGATCCAGTTGGACCTTTTGTCAAAGGGTATGAACTTGTTGGGCCATTTAAACTGGGACAAGTTTGTGTCTTTTGACAGTTGGGCCAAAAGCTTCTAGAATGCCGGTGGGCCATTTTGCGAATGGGCCTATTATTATTTGAAGTCATTTAGCCATATCATCGCAAAGTGTAAACCTGTTGGGCCTTTTTCAACTGGGACGAGTTTGCACCGCGCGATGGTGTGATTGAATACTTTGAAATGATAATGGGCCAAATAGTTTAAGTTTTCTTTTTTTTTAATATAATTTTATATATTCCATGCATCGCATACATCTCATGCATCTCATGCATACATGCATCATGTTAACCGTTGTGTCTTAAAAGCCATCATAGATACCCGTTGGGTTAGGAAAAAGAAGTTAGAGCATTCATTGGGAAAATCCAGTATATTAGTCAGTTCATTGCCAAGCTGACGTCAGTATGTGAGCCCATCTTCAAGTTGTTGAGGAAAGATCAGCCAGTAAAGTGGAATGAGCAATGTCAAGAAGCATTCAACAGAATCAGGGAATATTTGATGAAGCCTCCCGTTCTGAAACCTCCGAGACAAGGAAAACCATTGGTACTCTATCTAGCAATTGAACCCGAAGCACTGGGGGCGATGATGGTACAAGCCGATGAGATGGGAGTGGAACATGCTGTCTACTACCTCAGTAAGAAACTGCTTCCGTACGAGGCCCGTTATCAGGAGGTGGAGAAGATTTGTTTAGCAGTAGTATGGGCGTCCAGAAAGTTGCGCCACTACTTCCAATCTTACAAGATCCAAGTAGTAGCAAAGGAGAATCCTTTGAAGTACTTGCACTCAGTACCCTCGCTGGTTGGGAAGTTTGGCAGATGGTTAGTGCTGCTGACTGAATTTGACATCGAATACCTCACCTCCAAGGTAATCAAAGGGCGAGCCGTGGCAGAATTCCTGGCACTGCAACCTGTTGAAGGAGATCAGTATAAATTTGAGTTCCCCGACGAAGAAATCCAAGCTATAGTAGTCCAAGGATGGAAGATGTACTTTGACGGAGCAGTGAATTGCAAAGGAGCAGGAATCGAGATTGTAATAGTCACCCCTGAGGGAGAAACTTTGCCTATGTCCAAGAGGTTAACATTCGTGGGGACTAATAACATGGTTGAGTATGAAGCATGTGCATTCAGATTGACGGCATTGATAGCCTTGAGAGTTAGGAATGTTGAAGTTTTCAGAAATTCAATGTTGGTGATCCGACAGATGCAAGGAGAATGGGAACTGAAGAAAGAACGGTTGAAGCTGTACTTGTTCCATCTCAGAAGTCTGGCACAGACTATCCCTGACTGCAAATTTCAACACTTGCCGCGGGAAGAAAATCAGATGGCAGAAGCATTAGCAACACTGGCCGCAACTTGGGAAAATCCAGAGAAACTGGTGATGAGACCGCTTGTGTTGATAACGACAAGCAAGCCAGTCTATGAGATAGGTAGGATCTTAGAGGTGGAGGTTGATGATGGGAAGCCTTGTATTATGATATACAGAGGTATTTGGAGCGTGGGGAATTCCCAGAGGAAGTAAGCAGAAAAGACCGAGTGGTCATTCAGAAGTTGGCTTCTTAGTATGTGAGTTTAAAGGGCGAACTCTACAAGAGGCAGGCAAATGGGATTCAGCTAAAATGCTTGAAGAGAGAAGAAGCTCAAAAGATGATGGAAGAAGTACATGCGGGAGTATGTGGGCCGCATATGAACGGATTGAACTTGTCCTGCAAGATTGTGAGACAAGGCTTTTACTGGTCAACCATGGAAACCGACTGTGCGAAGCTGGTAAAGCATTGTCACGATTGTCAAGCACACAGAAATTTGAATCACCTGCCGCACACGGAATTACATGGGCTGTCGGAGCCATGGCCTTGCTCAGCTTGGGGAATAGATATGATCGGAGAGATTCGACCGAATGCATCGAATGGGCATCGCTTTATAGTAGTGGCCGTAGACTACTTCTCCAAGTGGGTAGAAGCAGAATCTTTCCATAATGTTACAGCAAAGCAGATGGCGAAGTTTATAGCTCGGAATCTCATTTGCCGGTATGGTATGCCGCACCATGTGGTCACGAACAATGGAGTCCAATTTCAGGGAGAAACCAAGGCAATGCTACAAAAATATGGAATCGGCCATCACAAGTCCTCACCATACGGGCCGCAGGCTAATGGGGCAGTCGAGGCAGCTAACAAGACGATAAAGACGATCTTGGCAAAAATGACTGAGAATTACAAGGACTGGGCTGACAAGCTATCATACGCCTTGTGGGGATATAGAACATCTGTGAGAACAGCGACAGGAGCCATGTCGTATTCTTTGGTCTATGAGATGGAAGCGGTACTGCCGGTGGAGATGGAGATCCAGTCCATGCGGGTATTAGCAGAAGTAGAATTACCAGAACAGGAGTGGACCTCGCAAAGGTTTGAACAGTTGGCTCTGATGAATGAGAAAAGGATGAAGTCCTTGCATCACATGCAGATCTATCAGAAGATGCTAGCTCAAGCGTTCAACAAGAAGGTGCGGCCTACCAAGATCAAGAAAGGTGATCTCGTGCTTAAGCAGTCGAAGCCGTCGACGACAGACCCGAGAGGAAAGTTTAGACCAAATTGGGAAGGACCATACATTGTTCAGAGAGTAATGGGAAACGGAGCAGTGAGATTGTCAGACTTGGAAGGGAATGAGTTCACCGAGCCCATCAATGTTGACAGATTAAAGCTGTATTTTGCCTGAGGGACATAAGACTGGATAGTCACCCGCAGAAGACCTAACCCGACGGGATAAAGAAAACTCATGCATGCATACATACATATAACCTATTATTGCATTCTTTTTTGTGTGTTTTGTGTTTTGTTTTTTGCATTCACAGGTTTCGAAGACAGAAAAGTGACAACGGCAAAGACAATACCGATCAGAAGCAGTGAAAGCACTGTATTGAATTTAGTAGAAATCATGGGGCTGAGGTCCACATTGGTGTTAAGATTCAGATGGTGATCTGAGGGTTGAGGCCCACTTTGAGTTTGAGTATGGATCCCGGGGGCGAAGCCCACATGGTCGGTAGTAGAGAGGAAGAATTCCTTTGAGTGAGCAAAAAAAAAAGGTGAGAAAGAAGTATTTGGTAATTCGATATATGTCCGGTGATGACATTGTGTGCTATAGGGGGAAGCCTTAGAAGCGACGAGTGTTGTAAGTGTTCTTCGCTGGTATGCTGAATAGATTAATCTTGATTAGACTCACAAAGCACTTGAATACGGGATTTCAACAGCGGAGGCCTGAGTAGTTGATGAGATGACTTGCTGAAGAGATGATGGATCGGTGAATGACCGTTTGCCTGGATGTCCACCCTGGATTACGGACGCTACGATATATGATATGGTCGGAAATAAAAGAAATGTCTCGACGATAAAAAGAAAAGAAAAGAAAAAGACCGCCTATAACCGATAAGCGTGAAGCTACCCATGGGCGAGTATTAGGACCACCATGAGGAGAAATGCTACCTTAAAGGGTAGGTGAGTCAGAAAAAAAAAAAGAGAAAAATAAAGAAAAGAAAAAAGAAAAAGTTCCAAATGAGAAGAAGAAATAGACAAGAGTGAAACGCAAGAGACCATATCATGTTGAGTATGCTGAAGTAATCACAGAATGTGATTAAGACATTCACGTTGGTTAGACCCACTGGTCCGATTCTCCGAAGCGAAATCATCAAATTGGCTTGCTTAAGGAATAAGCTGGAAAGGTCATGGTACACACACACTGGGAGTCTAGTTCGGATCACCTATTCAGACGATCGGAGTTGAGCATATCGAGTACTTTGAAGATTCTCTGGCTTTGACACCAAGCATTCGTTGAGGACGAAAATATATCTAGTTATCAAAGATTATCTTGAGAGGGGAATTACAATGTGCTGAGAGGAATCATCAGCATCAGTATTAGTTTCTACCGAGTATGGCATTCTGGGGGCGAGGCCCATATTACATCAGTGTCAGTTTCTGCCGAGTATGGCATTCTGGGGATGAGACCCATATTACATCAGATCAGTTTCTGTCGGGAATGGCATTCTGGGGGCGAGGCCCATATTACATTAGTGTCAGTTTCTACCGAGTATGACATTATGGGGGCGAGGCCCATATTACATCAGATCAGTTTCTGCCGGGAATGGCATTCTGGGGGCGAGGCCCATATTACATCAGTGTCAGTTTCTGCCGAGTATGGCATTCTGGGGGCGAGGCCCATATTACATCAGATCAGTTTCTGCCGAGAATGGCATTCTGGGGGCGAGGCCCATATTACATCAGAATAGTTTCTGCCGGGAATGGCACTCCTGGAATGGAGATATAGTCCGGGATGGACAGTCTGGGAATGGACAGCTCGGGAATGAGCATGATGGGAATGGCATGCCGGGAATGGAACTTCGGGAATGGAGATATAGTCCGGGAATGGACAGGTCGGGAATGAGCACGCGGGAATGGCACTCTGGGAATGGAGATATAGTCCGGGAATGGACAGTCCGGGAATGGACAGCTCGGGAATGAGCACGCCGGGAATGGCACTCCGAGAATGGAGATATAGTCCGGGAATGGACATTCCGGGAATGGACAGCTCGGGAATGAGCACGCCGGGAATGACACTCCGAGAATGGAGATATAGTCCGGGAATGGACAGCTCGGGAATGAGCACGCCGGGAATGGCACGCCGGGAATGGCACTCCGGGAATGGAGATCGGTTCGAGAATGGACCACAATACGGTGACAGTTCGGGAATGGACTTCATCACATCATATCACAGCAACACTCCGGGAATGGAGATCGGTTCGGGAATGGACCACAACACGGTGACAGTTCGGGAATGGACTTCATCACATCATATCACAGCAACACTCCGGGAATGGAGATCGGTTCGGGAATGGACCACAACACGGTGACAGTTCAGGAATGGACTTCATCACATCACATCACAGCAACACTCCGGGAATGGAGATCGATTAGGGAATGGACCACAACACGGTGACAGTTCGGGAATGGACTTCATCACATCACATCACAGCAACACTTCAGGAATGGAGATCGGTTCGGGAATGGACCACAACACGGTGACAGTTCGGGAATAGACTTCATCACATCACATCACAACAACACTCCGGGAATGGAGATCGGTTCAGGAATGGGCCACAACACGGTGACAGTTCGGGAATGGACTTCATCACATCATATCACAGCAACACACCTGGAATGGAGATCGGTTCGGGAATGGACCACAAAACGGTGACAGTTCGGGAATGGGCTTCATCACATCATCACATCAACGGTTCGGGAATGGACCAGAGGTCGAAGCACCTCAACATCACATCAACTCAACACAGCATGGCAAGTCAAGTGGCAGCTGGCGAGCCAGGTAAGTAAAAATGCATTACACGTACTTTGATAGGATTGTCATTGTCACACACTGCACAAGTCTCATCAAAGTGAGGGCGACTGTAGGCATTGCATTTTTACATATCAGTCCGATGATGAGTCTGTATGGAGACAACTACCTCTTTAGACATGAAAGCCACGGGAAACAGATGTTGGAAGGGTAAAGTTGGAAAATAGATTTTGTTGGATTTTATATGAGTTGTTTAGCTTCGGCTGCTTGTTGGACTTCTTTTTCAAAGCTTATCTTAGGCCCAAGACCCCACAAACCATTTACAAACACAAAACCAAACCCAAAATACCCAAGCCCACCAAGTCAACCAAGTTCACGCCCAAGGAGGGGTGATTCACGCCCCATAGTCTTTATTTAGGTATATGCATATTTATCACATGCTAAAATCTTGTAAAATCCTTACCTAAATAAAAGAAATCAAATCAAATCCCTACCAAATCAAATCCAATCCCCACCCCAAATAAGGAGATCTATTCCTTATTAAAGATGTCACCATCAATAGAAATCCTACTCCTAGTCGTATAAGGAAAGTCTCCTCTTATTTGCCTATAAAAAGAGACCTTCACCCTCATTCACAACCCTAGCTCACATACCTCTCTCACATGCCTAAGACACTCGCCCAAGCCCTCTTGTTCACGCCCAAGCATCCCCCTGAAGACTCCATTGCCGCACCTTCAAGCCAAAGCATCTCTCATTGCCGTGCACCACCCTTCACCCTTACACCATTCACGCCCAAACCCTAAACAAACCCCCCTTTGCCGCACCTTAGCCACCATTCACAGCCCCTAAATAAGCCTTGAAACAGCCCCAAACATTGCCCCAAAGTCGCACAAATCAACCCCCACACACAGCCCCCATTCAACGCCCAAAATAGCCCAAAAAACACTCACTGCACACTTTTACTGCCACAAATCAGCCCACTGACCTGAATATTTTTGCAGTGATTTTAGCCCTTAAAACAGTCCCCAAAACACCTAAAAACTGCACTAAAAAACTGCACAAGACCCCTAAAAAATCACCAAAAACCGCACTCTTTTGACCTTCCAAATCACCCGAAACAGTCCACTAATCGACCAAAATAGTGACCTGAAACGCAACAGCAAAACATCAGCAAAACGGACTTAAAACAGCAGCCCAAGCATCAAAACAACGAGGAAAAACATTGAGCAAACAAATCGGAAAAGTATCGGATCATTCGCCCTTCAAACGGACGTATAACGCCCTTTCTTGAGACGACAAAAGAGGTTAGACCTGAGGGCACCCTTTTTCTTATCCTCTTTCGTTTTATTTTATTTATTTTTGATATATAATTGCATGAGAGTCGTTTGAGGCATGATTTGATTGTTGGATGAGCGGGACATGTGTTCCCTTTTGTGGTATATCGGATGGAAACCCGGACGTAAATTCCATAGCCGATTCCGAATGGACGGTAGTATGGTCTGCACTCGGGATACAATGCCACGTACCACTTAAGATACACGTATCTCGTCTCATCCAAATTTGTATTATCTCGTCTAATCCAAATTTGTATTTGAGCATGTCCTAGTTCTAGGTTGTTTATTTATTATTTTAAGCATGATTTAATTTAGTTTTGTTATTTAATTTTAAAGCATGATTATGTTCTTTTTACGCATGATATTTAGTTTAGTTTATATTCATGATTAAATAATTATTTGTTTATGTTGGTTTGATGGCTCAATATGTTCGATGTGTGATATTGTGTGTTTGTTGCTTAAAGATTTACTTTCAAGCATGCAAACTTAGATTAGGATTTATTTAGCGGAAGCATATTAGATCTAATGGCCTTTGAACATGATTATTGAGTAGATCCGGTTGATTTATTGCACAAATTATATCATCACAATGACATAAGTAAGGTACCATTCCGAACCCAACGGTTTGAGGTCTTCCCTTGCGAGGGGTGAGTGCGGCCTTAAACCTTTGTCCCGGTTCACACCGGATGGCGACTCCATTATTCTCCGGTTTAGTCCCCGCGGACTACTCCGTACTCTCAACTAGGCCCTGAGTCTAGAACAGCATGCGTCGCCCAAGTTCTGTGTCCTACAGGTGGCTTCCATCTAGCGTATTAATGAAGGCATGAGAGAGAATGTTTGTCTTGCTGTGACAGTTTATCCACTGATCTTCCATGGTATGGAGGCTGAAATTTGGTACTACACATAAGGAAACATTCGCTCAATGTTCTTTTTAATCTCACAGGTATCATCTTTAATTGAGCATTAACTCTCATTTTCCTCCTTTTTTGGTTCTTTGGGACCAGTTTCTGTTCAGGGGGATTTGATTCAAGTTGAAGAGACGTTGTTCCTGGTAGGACTGTTTCTAGCATGTATGAGTAATGACACTCTTCATCACCCTGTGGTTGTTTCTCGACATGAAAACTGTTAAGTTCTTGTGGAGAGGGTACCCTAACTGGGAAATGTGAAACTTGTTCTACCTGAGATGTGTTAACACTATTATCCTTATGGTCACCTATAGTGTTGGAAGTATTTTGCACCCCTACCTCTTTACTGCCTCTAGTTATTATGACATTAACACCTCTTATACTGGATACCTCATGATCAGCTTGTGCCATGTGTTGCCCTTGTGGATTTGGTTGAGTCTGAGATGACAATTTTCCTTGTTCTTGCACACTCAGGATATTAGTCAATTTAGAGATTTGACTCTTAATTTCATTTTGGTCTTCAGCTATCTGAACTATCAACGACTCAATCCTTTGATTTATTTTATTCTGGGCTTCCACAATCACCTTCTGGGCTTCCACGAATGCTTGAATAATATCCTCTAAAGAATTCCTATGAATGGCAGGTGTGTGATACTGTGGGGTACTGTAACTCCTAGGTTGTGGTGTCTAGGTAGGCTGATAAGACTCATGCCTCCAACTATCATTGGGATGGTTCCTCCAACTAGGATTTTAAGAATCTGGATATGGTGTATAAGGCTTCTGGTACATCCCTAAAGTATTGTAGTTTTCCTCATTTGTACCCCTCATCTCACTGTACACGAGACACTCTTGGGATTCTAGCTGGGCTACTGAATGCATTGTCTTGTTGTCTTTGTCTATTAAGGCTCTTATCTGTCTAGTTAACAGCTCAACTTATGTCTTAAGGTTATCATCTTCCCGAAAGTGTTGTAGGCTTCTACTAGAAGAAATGTGTGTCATATCAGTGTTATCTACGGCACTGGGTCCAGTCCAAGTGTGAGATTTCTTGGCTAGGTTATCTAAATACTCGAGCGCCTCATCAGGGTCCTTTTGGATAAACTCACTATTGCACATTGTCTCAATGAATTGGCGCTCCCTAGGAGTCAGTCCATCATAGAAATAACTTACTAAACGCCAACTCGCATATCCATGGTGAGGACAACTAGCTAACAACTCTTTATATCGCTCCCACATTTGATAAAAGGGTCTCACTGTCACTCTGGGAGAAGGTGGAGATTTTTCTTTTCAAGGCATCGGTCTTATAGTGTGGGAAGTATTTGTCGAAAAATACCTGGGTCATCTCGCCCCTCGATCCTATTGACCTATGTCTTAAAGAATACAGCCAGCTCTTAGATCTATCCTTAAGGGCAAATGGAAAGAACTTAAGTCTAATCGTGTCAGTGGTTCCAAAACAGTCATAGAAGGTCGCTACTACCTCTTCAAACTCTCTAATATGCACGTAAGAATTTTCGCTCTCTTAATGAAAAGTTGGAAGATACTGTATCATTCCAGGCCTAAAGTCTATGTGTGGTGCATTATGAGGAAACATGATGCACGAAGGTGTAGCTGTGCGAGTTGGGTAGCGGTACTCTTCAAGAGTCCTCATAGGTGGTCTCTCGTATTCACTTATGTTATGTGCACTAGACTCGGATGGTGTAAAAAATGGATTTTCAAATATGTTCTTAGAATCTGAGCTTTCTTCTTCAGTCCTAACAAATCTACCAAATCTATCCCTACGTCTAGACATGCCATTTAAGTTCAAATAATATGAGAAATAAATAAATAAATAAAAGGAATAAACTAGAAATTAAAATCTAATAAAAATTAAAACAGAAATAAATAACTAAAATAAAATACTAGAATCAAAAATTAAAAGAACTAATTAAAAATAAAAATCTAAACAAGAACAAAAAGAATTAAAATAAACTAAATAAGCAAATAGTAATTAAAATAGAAAATAAAATTAAACAATAAAAAATGGAACGAAGTTACCGCTTCGCTGTTGAACAAGGAAACATGCTTGTTTGTAAACCGTCTCCCCGACAACGGTGCCAAATTTTGATGACGCCCAAAATAACTTACGGTTATCGCAATATAGCTGGGGTATCGATTCCTCAGAGAGATGGTTACAGAAACAAATTTACTCAAACAAAAACTTTAGCAATAACTTAAATAAAGAAAACGAATGAAATTGATAATATAAGATAAAAGAAAAAAAAAAATAAAAAATAAAAATTATGAAAAGTATGCAGGATTTTATCAGTAGAGATAAACAGCAAAGCATCAGGAATTCCTCTTGTATCAACCTCATGTATTCAGTTATTGATTCTTTTCATTACACAATTGAAGGTTTCACATCCCAAACCAACAATTGGAAGATATTCAATTCTACTCATATTAAATTTTAGGATAATTAATGATTATTTTCTCTATGTTAACAGCACACAAACGTTATCATTACGAGCTATCTAACGTCGACAATATACCCTCAGGAAATACCACAGTAGAAGACCAGCACATAAAACAACTTTACCAGTCACTACTGATTTCACAAATCACATATAGAAGAAGCATGACTAGAACTATATGGGATTTGACAAAACACAATTTCTGGGCTAATAAATCAAAGGATAATAAAGAATAACAACCATCAATTTTATTAAACGTTAAAAGTTTCATTCAAGAATCAACAACATGAATATAAGAAGTTAAAATACAAGAGTTCATCCTTAGCTTCGCCTAGGAGATTAGTTCTCCATGGAAGAAAGAGATGCAACCTGAATAGATCGGAGAGACGTCATGATTTCCTTGAAGTTCTTCGTTCTTCCTCTCTATGAATTATATTTTTGGCTCTTTTTGTGTCTTTCTCCTCTGTTTCTCTCTGATTTTCTCTCCTTCTAGGGTTTAGGACGAGGTTGGATTATATAAAAAAAGTCCTGAAACCCTAAATTGCATTAAAAACACACAGCATAAAATCCTAAAATCGCAGTTTCGCGTCGCGACGTGCGCCGCATGTCTCGACACGCCAAAAGCTATAAAGGATGCTACAATTGACTAGATCTCCTCGAGTAGATACAAATCGATATATTATGGGTCTCGTAACTCTTTCTAATCAAAAGTTATAGCCTTTTTAAATTCAGTGCGCGACTGATGCTCTTGCTTGCGTCCGATATGTCTGTTAGGCTCTGAAACATGTTCAATTGCTCCATTCCCCTTGATCCATCGTTTCCTATTAACAAAGCATAAAATGACTCTAATTAAGATTAAAACATATGATAATAAAGCTAAGTTAACAGTGTTCCAAGTACACATTCGTGCACTTATCAACACCCTAAGGAATTAATTATAGAAGGACCCTCCAAAATTATCACAAGACACACACTTAGGAATTATTGTAATAATTTTGCTATCATTTCTCAAATTGAGCCTAAAAACCTTCTTGAAGCCGAAACAGATCATAATTGGATTATAGCCATACAAGAAGAATTAAATCAATTTGAGAGAAACAAAGTGTGGCATCTAGTTCCTAGACCTACTCATCAAAGTGTAATTGGAACAAAATGGGTTTATAGAAAAAAACTTAATGAGTCTGGATTGGTTGTGAGAAATAAAGCTAGACTAGTGGCTCAAGGCTACAATCAAGAAGAAGGAATAGACTATGATGAAACCTTTGCTTTTGTAGCTCGACTTGAAGCCATACACATCCTCTTAGCTTTTGCATGTCATAAAAATTTCATATTTTATCAAATGAATGTGAAAAGTACTTTTCTTAATGGGTACATTATGGAGGAATTTTATGTTGAACAACCTCCCGGTTTTGAAAATATTGATTTACCCAATTATGTGTATAAATTAACTAAAGCATTATATGGACTTAAGCAAGCTCCTAGAGCTTGGTATTATAGGCTTAGTTCATTTCTTTTGAAAAATGGTTTTGTAATGGGAAAAATCGATACTACACTATTTATTAAACATAAAAATGATGAAATGTTAATAGTTCAAATTTATATTGATGATATTATTTTTGGTGCTACTAAAGCCTCATTGTGTGAGGAATTCTCAAATTGTATGAGTAGTGAATTCGAAATGAGCATGATGGGAGAGCTCAAGTTCTTCCTAGGATTACAAATAAATCAAAGAAAAGACGGAGTGCTCATAAATCAAGCAAAATATATCAAGGAGCTTTTAAAGAATTTGGGATGGAATCAAGCAAACATCATTCAACACCCATGAGTTCAACCTTGAAACTTGACAAAAATGAAGAAGGTAAAGCCGTAGATATTAAACAATATCGAGGTATGATTGGATCTTTACTTTATTTTACCGCAAGTAGACCCGATATCATGCTTAGTGTTTGTATATGTGCAAGATTTCAATCTAATCCTCGTGAAACTCATCTTTGTGCCGTAAAACGTATTTTTGGATATCTCTCGGGAACAATTAATTTGGGACTTTGGTACCCAAAAGGATTAGCTTTCAACTTGCTTAGCTATTCCGATGCCGACTTTAGCGGTTGTAAATTGGATAGAAAGAGTACAAGTGGTACGTGTCATATATTAAGTAATTGCCTAGTCTCATGGTTTAGCAAGAAAAAAATAGTGTTGCCCTTTCTACTACCGAAGCCGAATGTATTGCGGTGGGTAGTTGTTACGCTCAAATACTTTGGATGCAATACACACTTATAGACTATGGGGTCATTCTTGAGAAAAATCCCATTTTATGTGAC
This sequence comes from Zanthoxylum bungeanum, assembly GCA_019454045.1. Lineage (NCBI taxonomy): Eukaryota > Viridiplantae > Streptophyta > Magnoliopsida > Sapindales > Rutaceae > Zanthoxylum > Zanthoxylum bungeanum. The sequence continues at coordinate 28,469 of SKCR01000285.1, forward strand.
AACACTAGTGCCATAAACTTGTCTAAAAGCTTTATTCTCCACTCTAAAGCCAAGCATATTGATATAAGGCATCGCTTTCTTAGAGATCATGTTGGCAAAGGGGATGTGATTCTTGATTTTGTTCCGACCAATCAACAATTGGTAGATATTTTTACAAAACCCCTTCCCGAAGAAAGTTTCACAAGAATCAGAAAGGAATTAGGTATTATTGCATTAATTGACTGAACATCTTATTTGTTGCATATGTGTGTACTTTAATTTTGGATTCGTTTCAATTTATTTGATTTGAGTATTAATAAGTCCCATTAAGTTAATAAATAACTTCTATAAGTCATTAAGATTACTCGAAAAATTCATCCAAGGGCCATTTCTACTGATAAAACTACTCGTAATCCCTTCGCGCCCATTCTGGAACCGGCATACCGATCTAAACTTGCCCATACCAGTCTGATACCGGCATACGGATCGGCTTACCGGTCTTAAAACCGGTCTCATACTTTTAAACGCAGCAGCGACGTCTTCTTCGTCATTTCTCGCAAATCTCTCTCAAATTGGTCTCAAAACCTCTCGTTTTTCACCCCAATCATTTCCTCAGTCATTTTCATTCATCACGTCGTCAATCTTGGTAAAATTACTCCTCCATCACTCCTTAATCTCTATTGATTCGAATTTTTTAGGTTTTAAAACCCTAGAATTGTGTTCTTCTTGATTCCGTTATTTCAGGTGTTTTTTGTTAAAATTTCTTGTTCTAAATGACTCTAGGACGTGTTTAGAACGTATATCTCTAACTTGTTTGGCTCTATTTTGCTGTTTTCAAAAATTCCTAAAATCCTGTCAAACTACACCATGAACCCTCACTTTGATCTTGATCACTACTTCGCTTTGGGTCGTTCCAAACTAATTTACAATGACCATATCAAACAAAAAGTCATATCTAGACCGTATTTTTGTAATCTGGATGATTTATCCGACTTTCCGTGTACCTCTATCCTCGATCGTCATGATTTGCGTCACTTATGTAAAATAACTGATCCTATCTTTCCAAATCTTGTTAAAGTTTTCTACATAAATATGGAATTCCTTGTTACTACTCCTAGCGCCTTCGCACAAGCATCAATGGTACTAAATTTCTTATCACTCCGAATTCCATTAACCGCATCCTCCATACTCAACCCAAACTCATTGGTGTCGCCACTCCTCAAGCCTTCTGTCAGCTCGAATGCATCTTTGGGGCCCGTGTTATGGAATTTGTACAAATTGACTCGCTTACCCCAAATCCATACCCTGACTTCCATGTCCTCAAAAAGGTTTCATTAAGCTTCGATATGCAAGTCTTCACCGAGATTATCCAATGCATCTTATTACCCCGCAAAGGGCACGTTGATACTGTTAACCTTTTGGATATCTAGGTTATGGGATCCTTAGGATTATACGTTTAGCTGGACATCGGTTTTCTTATTTGTCAATATATGAAAACCGCCTCGTTCTCATCTTCAACAGAGTCTTCCTTATGGGTCTCTCATCACTCAAATTCTCCAAAAATTTCATGTCATCATCGGCCTCGATGAGCCATCCTTCTCTGTCACACCTCTTCACCAAATCACTCTCACCACTTTTCTCCATAAACAATGGGAAAAGGTCAATGGTGTTTGGTGCATAAAGCCTAAGCCCAGCGTTCCTAGAGCCTCCACTTCCAAACGGCCAAGGATGACTGGTGGCGCTGATTCCGATGAAGAAATTGAAGCTACTGCCACTGACACAACAGGACTATCAAGTTCGAGACCATCGGCGGATGAGCAACACAACCTCGTCATGGCTAGACTTGACTCCGTCGCTGACAATTTGGGCACTCTCTCCACTAACATCACTCAGCTTTCCACTTCCTTCACTACTTTCAGTGCTCGTGTGGAGCAGCACCTAGACACCATGGAACGTCAGCTCCATTCTCTTATTGGCGAGCTTTAGATTTTAAATATGGTTCACATTTTATTGGAAATTATGACATGTATTTTGACAAGCTATTAATGAAATGTTTCTATCTCTAAATTGTGTTGTTTTTACTTTTTCACTTATGTTATGGATTAATTGTTATTTCCTTATTATTTTGCTTTTGCTTCTACATATTTTTGATAATGTCAATGGGGGAGAGAACTTATATACAAATAAGTAAAACTTGTGGTTCCCTCACCATTATTCAAATGGGGAGTTTATGTATACTAATATGTTTATCTTAAGTATTTTTAGCATTGCATCGAAGACACACTTTGAGGGGGAGCTAATATTGAGGGGGAGCACGAAGCTTCACAAGTTTAAAATGGTTTCCATCATCAAAAAGTGGGAGATTATTAGCGACATATACTTCAAGATGGATTTTGATGACGTAACATTCGAAGTCTTCGACGCACTATGACAAGACTTTCCAAAAATATGTCGAAGCATATCGGTAATAAAGAGAAACGAACTGAAAACCAAACCTTTTATGAAGACATACTCACTGGAACCAATACGACTCATACCGGTCCATATACCGGTCTTCCTTATCAATTAAAACCGAGAAAACATACTCACTGGAACCAGGAAGACTTATACCAGTCCACATATCGGTATACATACCGGTCCAACGGATACTTTTTTGAACATTAATATGACCGTTCGGTGTCAGACCGGCATACCGGTTTCCATACCGATCTCTGATAGGAATATTGGGATATCATTCATATTCACTATATAAATGCCCCAAATTCATTCTTGCAAAGATTTAACACCCATATACATCATTCTTAATAACCAAAACAAAGATATACCAAAATCTTCTTGATCCAACTCATTCTCATCATTTCATAGGCTCATACACACTTTTATAATTATCTTAGTAAGCTTAGATATATTTGAGCAACTCATAAACTATTCAATCTTTGTAATCTTTTTGTGAGTTCTCAAATAGTGTTGTAAACACAAAAATTTATTTTTCGAAAACAATTATATTGAAATCCCTTGTGTGAATGGTGATTACTCTCAAAGGTGGAGTTTCTGTAAAAGATTTAAGAGAAGCCTTAGAGTAAAATCTATTGGTTGTAAAGATTGTTGAATCTAGTGGAACCTTCAAGTGCGCTTGAAGAGAGAGTGGACGTAGGTAATTGATTTGGCCGAATCACTATAAACTCGTTGTTGTATCTCTCTTCCCTTATCTTTTAATTTATGCATTTTTAACCTTGAGGTTGTTTATATTTATTGATAAAAGTCTTGGAAGAATAAAATTGACAAAATTTATATTTCCGAATTATTTTTTAATAACCCAATTCATCCCCTCTTGGGTATAGTACTACTTGTTTATGTTTGTAGGTAATTTTACTAACTAGTTAGGGGTGATCATTACTTAGACACCGTCCCCAAACGATGGGGATGTCTTTATTGTATTCACAAACGTACAAGATGTATTAGCTTGAAATCTGGACTAATTTACATAGATGAGAAAGTTGTTTTCATTCCCTCCGTATGATGGAGAAGTCAATGCTCAATAGCTCCAAGATAGTAATGAAACAATAAAATATTTGAACAATAGAAGAGAACAAGATGCCACTCCCAACTAAAACAGCAAAAGATAGTAAAATGACAATTTTTTAGCTCCATCCATGTAATATAAACCCAGATTTCCCACCAATCTTACACTACAATAAAACTTAAAATCAAAGAGTGTGTGAAAAACAATATATCATTTTGTCTGCGTGGTGCAGGCAAGACATATTTCTTTTGATATAAAATGCTAACATGTGATTAAGGTTTGAAAATTCGGTATGCGAGACAAGCTGATCCCCCGAGTGAGTTGAGGTGGACAGCCTTGAGAAGGGCGAGATGGTAACCTCAAGGAAAATTTTAAAATATAAAATAAAAAAAAATTCATGAAAACATCAAACTCAAAACATCCTTAACACATCATATATGGAAAAATCGTAAGAAATGCATAAAGACCAATAATTTAACATATAGATTACATTACCACCACATATTACTACAGAACACAAGTAAACTTAGATAAAACTAATAGGAAACTATGAATGTCAAACTAATTATCTGAACCAGAGTTCAATTTTCCACTGAAGCTAATTATAATAGACATTGACTACGAAAAATTTAGTGATTATTACATTGATAAATCTAATAATAAAAATATTAAGTTATTAGATTAAGTAAAATAAAAATAAATAAAAACACAAAAAACATAACATAAAAACAAATTAACAAAACCTAGAAAATAAAACACATTATTTGATAAAATAAATTTTTTTTTTATTTTTAAAAGAAAATCTAAGTTATAAGACGACAAGTGTGATTTGGGTAGTAAAATTGTTGGCAGATTAGGTGTAATTAAACGAAAATTAACATGCATCCAAACAAACCGAAATTTGGAAAATAACCGAACTATGTCAATAAATCCTAAAACTTGAAACATGAAGAAAAACCTAGAAATGTGAGATTATCAGTGAAATTGAATCCAAGTCGAGATCTCTCTATCCTTAAGAACTTATTAGCCTTCGTCTCGGTGATCTACGAATTCAAAATGGCTAACGTTCTCTCAGGAATCCTTGGATACTTCTTAAGATGAGCATTCCTCACAAGAACACGAACTGGAATGGTGGATAAACTCTCTATTTACTCAAAAATCGAAATAATGAGACTCAAGATTTGTTCTAAAACTGGATCATCAAGAATGAACTACAAACCCTCTTTAAATAGACATGGAATGGTGCCTTAAGGGCACCCTTTGATTTGGAGTGCAACCCTCATAAGGGATGTACTCATTCCATACACCATTTGGAGTTTTTCAGTATTCTTATAAATTGGAGGACATGTCCCCATGGGGTACCATCCAAGGGACATGTCCCTCCTCATCCAATAGTTAATATTTGAAGAACTTACAATAATCCCCCATAATTCTCCAAATATTAATGCAGACACTTGAGAGAGTTTCCGTGAACTAAAGCTGCATCGAAATATGTAGCTTTTGCCTTGAATATTTCCTAGTGAATGACAATCGAATTTACTTGGTAAACCAGTGACCCATAGTCTTGAATTGTTCTGTCGTTGGTGTAAACTAAGACAATTGTCAACACATAGCTTTACTATGACCATTTCTCGTTCTACGATGGTGTTCATTTTGGCCATAAACAGTGGTCTTGGATTCATCAAGCACTTTAGGGAAATCAGCCTGTAAAATCCCATGGAAGCTACCTCATTTCTTACTTGAAATATGTGATCTAATTTGAAGAGGTATTCTGCCTTTATACCCATTAAGACTCATCTTCTAATATAGTGATCATTAAAAGCCTTAGCTTATCCTAACCTTGACAGACAGCACTCTGTGTCATTATCGGAATGGGAAAGAGTACAAAACTCTTCAGTGCTTATTTTGAATTGCACAAAGTTTCAGTTGTCCCTTTTGAACCTAGATCTTGGGGATACCCAGTCAACTAGGTTGGGTTTCCAAAGTGACAATTCTTAATTTATAAGCTTCAAGCCCATTCCCCTCGATGACTTCTCAACTTGCTTTTTAGGTAAACCTTTAGTAAGTGTATCCGCTGGGTTTTCCTTCGACTTAACATAATCGAGCGATAATATGTCATTTGAGAGCAGTTGACGTATGATATTATGTCACTGACGTATGTGTCGAGACTTACCATTATACATTATTTTTTGGGCTCTCCCAATAGTCGATTGGTTATCACAATGTATACTTATCGCTGACACTGGTTTGGGCCAACTAGGAATATCCTTCAGGAAATTTCGAAGTCATTCCGCTTCTTCCGCTGTTTTGTCTAATGCTATGAACTCTGATTCTATAGTAGACCGGGCAATACCTGTTTGCCTCGAGGATCTCCATGACACGGCTGCTTTTCCAAGTTTGAAAACAAATCCACTCGTAGAATCCACTGCATCAGCTATCCAGTTAGCATCACTGTATCCCTCTAGAACAGCATGATATCTCGCATAATGCAGCCCATATTTTGAAGTTTCTCTCAGACAACTCAAAAATCTTACTATGGCTTTCTAGTGGTTATGTCATGGATTGTTCGTATATCTGCTAAGCCTATTCACAGCTTGAGCGATATCAGATCGTGTGCAATTCGTGAGATCCATCAGACTTCTGATGATTCTCAAATACTCTAATAGCGATACACTTGAGCCAATATTCTTTCTCAATTATCTTCTCAATATAATGAGTATGAGATAATATATACCATTCTGATGTCCTATAAATCTTAATTCCTATGATCACATCAGCTTCTCCTAAATCTTTCATATCAAATCTGTTGGATAACACTTTCTTGATAGACTGAATCATTTCATGATTACTACCAATTATCAGCATATCATCTACATAGAGACATACAATGAAATATCTTTTTTGAGTTGATTTGGTGTACACACACTTATCACACTCATTAGTTTTGAACCCACTTGACAACATCTCTATGTCAAATTTCTCATGTCATTGTTTAGGTGTTTATTTTAATCCGTACAAGGATCTTACAAGTTTGCACACTTTCTGTTCTTGTCTAGGAACATTGAAACATTCTAGTTGTTCCATGTAAATCTTCTCATCCAATTCACCATTCAAGAATGTCATCTTTAGATCCATTTAATTATTTCAAGACCAAATATAGCTGCTATGGCTATGAGCATTTTTATTGATGTGATACGAGTCACTGGTGAATAAATATCAAAGTAATCAAGGCCTTCTTTTTATCTATAACCTTTTATGGCAAGCTTTGAATTGTACTTATCTATTGATCCATCTGATTTCATCTTCCGTTTGAATATCCATTTGTAGCCTAGTGGATTACAACCTGGAGAAATATCAACCAACTCTCATGTATGTTTGTGTAGGATGGAATCAATCTCATTGTTGATAGCCTCTTTCCACAGAGGTGCTTCCAGCGAAGACATTGTTTTTTATAGCTTTGATGCTCATTTTCTAACAAGTATGTCAGAAAATCGGGACCAAATGACTTAGATGTTCTAGCTCTTTTTCTACATCTAGGTTTGAATGTCTCAACATTTGTGTATTGATCCGACTCTTGGTCAACCTAATCATTATCTTTGACAGTATCAATCGTTCTTTTGAGAGACTCTGTTCTTTGTCTTTCCTTACAAGGCAATGTCTCTTCAAAAAATATCACATTCATTGATTCAATTATTATATTCAGATTGATGTCATGAATCTTAAACTTGTGTACCAAGAATCGATGCACACTACTATTGCGAGCATATCCAATGAATATACAATCAACAGTTTTGGGTCATATTCTAACCTTCTTAGGTTTAGGAACCATTATTTTGGCAAGACACCCCCAACTTTTAGGTATCTGTAGGAAGGTACGTGACTTTTCTATAACTCATATGGTGTCTTGTACAATCTCCTATGAGGAAGCTTGTGGTTGGAAATGAAGAAAAAGTCCCTGAAAAGAAAAGGAAAAAATAGACCACCTATAACCGATAAGCGTGAAGCTACCCATGGGCGAGTATTAGGACCACCATTAGGAGAAATGCTACCTTAAAGGGTAGATGTGTCAAAAAAAAGAGAAAGAAAGAAAAGAGAAAAAGAAAAAAAAAGTTCAAAAGAAAAAGAAAAGAAAGTGACAAAAGAAAAAAGAAGAAAACCATATCATATTGAGTACGAGGAAGTAATCACAGAGTATGATCAAGACATCTAGGTTGGTTAGACCCACCGATCCAATTCTCCGAGACAAAATCATCGAGTTGGCTTACTTAAGGATTAAGCTGCGAAAGAGCTTTGGCACACACACACTAGGAGTCTAGTTCAGATCACTCATGTAGACGATCGGATTTAAATGTATTAAGTACTTTGAAGGCTCTCTGGTTTCGACACGAAGCATCTGTTGAGGATGAAATATGTTTAGCTATCAGGACTATCTCGTGAGAGGTAATACAGCATGTTGATATGCAACATCACATCAGTATCAGTCTGGAGGCGAGGCCCGCATCAATATCAGTTAGGGGACTGATATGTTTAGCTATCAGGACTATCTCGTGAGAGGAAATACAGCATGTTGATATGCAACATCTCATCAGTATCAGTCTGGAGGCGAGACCCACATCAATATCAGTTAGGGGACTGTTTAGGCGTTACTATGACACACTGTCTGCCATGTACTCATTCACGGATGGGTTCTCAGTATTGCCAGTGGAAGTTGTGAGACTGTAGGACATAGAAGATGCTTCCGTATGAAGCTCTGCCCGATTCTCGTTAGCCGATTTTTATGTGGTCCCAGGGTCGAAGCCCACTGCATCATCAAATCAGTTCGAGGCAGCAGGCAAGTCATGTGGCAACTGGCGAGCCAGGTAAGTAAAAATACATTGCATAAATTTGATAGGATTGTCATTGTCACACACTGCACAAGTCCCATCAAAGTGGGGGTGACTGTAGGCACTACATTTTTACTTATAAGTCCCGGTGATGAGTCTCACATGGATACACTACCTCTTTAAGTTGTGGAAGTCACGGGAAACGGACATCGGAAGGGAAAAGTCAGAAATTGACAACTTGTTGGATTTAATTCGTTTCCTTAGCTTCCGGTTTGCTCATTAAGCCTCTGTTTTAAACTTATCCTTAGCCCAAAACCACACCAAGCCCATACATCACCAAACCACACACCAAACCCACCAAACCAAACCAAGCTTACGCCCAAACCACCAAACTCACGCCCATCTCATCCCAAAATAATCAATTCACACATTAATCACATGTTGAAAATAAATAAAATCACATTCCCAAATTAAAAGATTCAAATTAAATCTCATAAAACACTTTCCTAATCCAATTAAATCACATTCATAAACTAAATAAAATCAAATCAAATCAAATCAATTTACCTTCCTAAATAAGGAGATCATTTCCTTATGACAAACAAATTACATATTTTTCCCTATTCGCATAAGGTAAACCCCAACCCTTGCCTATAAAAAGAAGACTAAACCAACCCTTCACGCTTTAGCTCATTCACACCTAAAGCCTCCCGAAGTGCCCTCCATATTGCTGCAGAACAACCTCCGAAATTCTGCCCAGAAATAGCCTCTATTACCACCAAAATTCTGCCCAGAAACAGCCCCTATTGCCACCGAAATTCCGCCCCAAAACATCTCCTATTCACCATAAAACAGTCCCCGAACTGCACCCTTAAACCATAAAAAACTACACTTCAAAACACCTCTTAAATCACAAAAAACTGCACTCTAAAATAGCCCTTAAACCATAAAAAAACTGCACTTTAAAACAACAAAAATAGCAAAAATAGCAGCCTAAAATAGAGAAAACAGCAGCCCAAAACAGTGAGGCAACGAAGGAAAACAACGAACCAGTGAATCGGAAAAGTTACGGAGCATCAACCCTTCCGAAAATAGTGTAACGCGCTTCCAATAGACGACTTAAGAGGTTAGACCTGAGGGCACCCTTTTGTTCATTCCCGTACTTTCTTTCCGTTATTTATTATTTCCTCGCATTTGTATTGTTGATCTATGTATGTTGTGGTCATTGGATTAGTGATTGAGTGTTGCCTCTCGTGGTATATCGGATGGAAACCCAAACGTAAATCCCTAGCCAAATCCGAATGGACGATAGTGCAGTCTGTACTTGGGAAACAACTCCACGTACCACTTGGGAAAACACTTGTGCATGTGTTTATATGCTTATAGATGTCATTTTTGTGATTCTGTTCGAACGCGTTATCAAACTCTATACGAACATGTACATTCTACCTCGGTCCGTTCGAACGAGTTATCAAACATTACTCGAACGTGTGCATTCTGTTTATCGTTCGAACGCATTACCAAACGCTAATTGAACGCGTGCATTTTGCCTCTGCCCGTTCGAACACGTTATCAAACGCTACTCAAACGTGAGCATTCTGTTTACCGTTCGTACGCGTTTACGAACGCTACTCGAACGCCACACACACTGCACAGATTCCTTCATCACGTCTAATGCATGTTTGTTTCCTTTAGTTATTCCTTTCCCATCGTATGCCCTTTTTTTATTATTTTTATGCTTAGTACTCCCAACTAGGCCGCGAGCCTATAACAGCGTCACCGATTTTTATGTCCTACAGATGGTACACCTGGCCGTGCATTTACCGGCTGAAGCTAGGAAGGGAGGTCGTGTCCATTACAGATGGATGTATCCCATTAAAAGGTTCTATATAGTTTTAAATATTTATGTTCATTAAATTTATTATTAATGCAAACTTGTTGTCGTATATTCAGGGCTTTGGGACATTACAAACAATATGTGAAAAACAGGGCGCGACCTGAAGGGCCAATAGCAGAAGCTATTGTAATCAGTGAAGCAATAACATTTTGTTCGATGTACATGCAGAATATTGAAACTTATTTTAATCGTCGGCCACGAAACTATGATGGAGATGCAAGTAATAAGCAAGATATCACAGTGTACCATCAAAATTGCAGACCATTTGGAGCAGTAGGTGTCAAATTACTAACATTTGAGGAAGTTCAATGTGCGCATTGGTTTATATTGAATAATTGCGTGAAGTGCAACCGTATTTAACGTAAGTCTTTTTGGTGCAAGCAATAATATTTTTTCTGCCATACATTAACCTAACTCATTTTTTGTAAGCAACATATTACAATGCTACAATGTAGTGATGACCATAACGTTGATGGAAGACACAAAAAAAATTTTCCTGAATAGTTTGAGACAATTGTAAGGCCTAACATTGTATATTTATTGTCATCCTACCAGTAAATATTTCAATTTGTTATATTAACACACACATTTCTCTCATTGTTAGATAAACAACCAAGTGAAAAATGGTCAACTTGACTCGTCATCCTCATTGGTTTCCTTGGATTATGGGCCTCAAAAGCAGGCTTATGAATATAGTGGATGCATTATGAACGGAGTTAGATTTCATATCGAGCAGCGAGATGTTTCACGGGTCACTCAGAATCATGGAATTGTAGTCCAATGAGAACACGGCTCAGATATTGTTGACTTCTACGGAGTGTTGTAATCAGTCATTGAGTTGATATAGACCCAGGCGACGTATTGTGCTATTCGAATACAAGTGGTTTGACAAAAATGCCAGAAATAAGAGAATTCAAGTTAGTAATCATCTAATGTCAATTAATGTTCAATGTTATTGGTACAAAAATGATCCATACATTTTTTGTACCCAAACATGATCAGTGATATATATATATATATATATATATATATATATATATATATATATATATATATATATATATGATCCAAAGCTAGGAAATGGATGGATGGTGGTAGAAAAGTTACAACATAGGGGCAATTGGAACACGCAGGAGAAAGATAGTGTTGAAGTTTCAGATGAAGCAGAACAAGTCTCTGAAAACTTTGAAGTTCCTGAACAGATATTTCATTTATCAAATGTCACCGTTAATTAAAATATCACGTTAACTCGAGAAAATACAGATGTTGAGATAATATCTCATTCAGAAGTTCGTGTGGAAGCACCAAATGAAGAAAAATTCGAAAATGAAGATGAGTCTGATACCAGTCATGAATCCTCAAATAACGAAGATATTAATGACTAATCTAGTTAGTGTATGATGTGATTGATGAATAATTTTTATTATTATAATGAATGATTGTTGTTTTGAATTATTATTAAAATATGGTTGAATGAATGTTGTTGTTATTAATAGTATAATTATCAATTAATTGTTATTATTATTAATGTCAGTAATTAGCGTCGAAAAGAGTCTATTCGATGTTAAAGGTATTAAATTTAGCAACGAAATAATAATCGACGCTAATTATTAGAAATATAGATATTTAGCGTCGCATACTATTATCAACGCTAAATTTAAGATCTTTAGCGTTGCAAATAGAATATTTGATGCTAAAGGTCTTAAATTTAGCGTCGAATACACTTATCGACGCTAAATGTTAGACATTTAGCGTCGATTTGAGATAATTCGACGTTAAATGAAAAATTAAATTTCCTCCAAAAATTACCCTGATTTTTTAATTAGGCGCCAACTTTTTAGCGTTGAATTATTCGACGCTAAAAGCAAATTATTTCAACGCTAAATGTCTCTTAAATCCATAAAACCAGTTTCATCTTCTTTCTCGGCTCTCTACTGTAATCCCAAAGCAAATTTCAATTTCTCTCAGCAATCTCCAAGGGACTAATCTAGTTAAAGGTAAGTTTTCAAATCAAACTCTTTGTAATATGATTGATGATACGTTTTAATCTTTATGTGTATATTTTCGGTATTTTGATTAATGAGTTGGGGAAATTTATTGGGTGTATTGGAGGTGTTCGATGAAATGCTTGAAATGAATGAAAGCTTAATTATGGAATTGATTGGGTGTATTTCACCCAAGAACAGCAGCAAATTGCTATTGTTCTCAGCCAGAACAGCAGCAAATTGATGCTGTTCTTGCAAGCAAATGCTGCTGTTCTCGCCCAGAACAGCAGCAATTGATACTTCATTTCTGCATTATGCTCTCCATTTTGTAAAGTGATTGTGTTTTAATTCATTCTGCTTTCCACTTTGTAAAGTGACAGTATTTGATGCTTCATTTCTGCATGCATCTAAAATTTTGTTTAAATATTTTATCTTTGAATGTAATGAATGGCTATATTATTTTCAGGATTGTTCTGATGCCAAAATGATTCTAGGAATACATGTTTTCAATTTTCATGTTCATGTACATTAATGTTATTAAGATTTCAGTTATGTTTCAATTTTATTCAATGCCAAGTACCGAGACCTTATCCATGTTATCTTTTATGCAGTTCATACTATGTATTCATGATTCATGCATATAATAGGTTAGATCCAAGCCACCACAGGTGAGTTATTGTGATGGAAACCGGAAACATTGTGTTTTTTTTTGCAGATGGAACCGGGCAATTGCAGACGGCCTAATGCGACTCCATCTACATCAGCAAAGACAGCTGCCTCGGATGGAGTCTCTGCTAGCACAGGTGAGTCCAGTATAGCGAAGGGTCGAGGACGCACCCGTGGCCTGAGGTTGGCTAAGCATGTTAAGGATCACGGCCGTATCCGGATTGGGATATCAGATGATGGATAAAGTCAAATCAAACAACATAATTCAGCGTTTACTACAGCCATAGGAGCTACAGCTCAGTTTGAAGCTCCCCAAAACTACGTTTCTTGGAGAAAGATACCGTGGGAGATGAAAATCAACCAGCTATTCTCTTCGCTACTTGTGAGTTTCCTTATGGTATTAAGTTTTCGATATTGTTTGTTAGTTAAAATTTTTCTTTTATACTTATTTTTACTCGATTGTTATTCCTGTAGGAGTGGTTCGACTTCGATCTGACCAAAGTGAATGTGCAACAGTATATTGACTACTAGGGGTGTTCACGAGTCGGGTCGGGTCGGGTTTTTTGAATTTTTGTTAGACCCGATCGGGTCGGGTCAATGTAAAATCGGGTCGCGGGTCGGGTCGCAGAGATGTGAAACCCGATCGGGTTCGGGTCGGGTCGTCGGGTTATTTTAAAAAATATATATTTATTTTTTTTAATGAATTAATTATTTTGAAATATTAATATTAGTTATTTTATGTCCCAAAAATATCATATATGTAAAGTTTTAATACAAAAAAAGTAATAAACAAATGAAATAATAGTAAAAACTTTAAAAATAATAATAAACATTTTAGAAAAATAATAAAATTTTTAGAAAAATAATATATTTGTATAGGGTCGAGTCGGGTCGGGTCGGGTCAATGATATCAAACCCGTTGAGCAACCCGCAAATTTCGGGTCGGGTCAAAAATTTGCAAATTTTTTTATGAACCCGCGCGGGTCGGGTCGAGTCGCGGGTTGACCCGACCCTATGAACACCCCTATTGACTACCACATGGGGAAAAATTATAAGGATTATAGGACAAAAGTCCTGAAACCAATATTCGACGAACATGGACCTTCAGATGCTCCACAACATAAACCTGATTTTATACAGGAGCAAGACTGGACATTCTTATGTGAGCTTTGGTCTAGCAAGAAACACGAGGTAAATTTTAAAATAAACGGAAATTTATAATTGTCTTTGTTTTCGGTACTTAGAGTGTTGTTAAATGCATGATAAATGTCACGCAAATGCGGAAAATCGAAGTCACTTGCGTTTTAACCACCGTGGAGGTTCGAAGCCATTTATCCAAAATCGTGCCGAACATTCTGAGGTAAATATATCCTAACGTAAAATTTAACAGTTCATTGTTTTTACTAATGTGGAATAATACTAAATGTATCTTCTGTTTTTAACAGAGTAGCACAGATGAGGTGCAATCATTTCCAGATTTTTTCCGAGTGACGCATTACAATGAGAAAAAAAATTGATAAATGAAGAAGTCGAACGCTGCTATGTAGGTTTTAGTTTTTAAAATAAAATAATTATATTATATATGTTAATTTTTTTTCCAAATTCTAACATTAACTTATTTTTTTAAACAGAACGAAATGATGGAACTCCAACATCAAACTCAGGAGACAGAGTCCGACCCGATACCAGATGAGCAATTGTCGCAATTGGTTTTCAAGAATCAGACAACTTACAACGTCGGCCTTGGCACTCGTAAGAAGACGACGTCATCTGCACGTAATACTATTAATTCGGACAATGCATCCTCTCTTCGAGACCAATTAGCCACCACCCAAGACCAGCTAGTCACCACCCGAGACGAGCCGAAGAAGACTAAGGATGAGCTACAACAGGTCAATGTGGACCACGAGAAGAAGTCGGAGCAGTTCGAACAGCAGATGTTGGCTTCCGGCAGATGTTGAATGTCTCACTTAGTCAGGGTGCATCGGGCGCGAGCGCCCCCATCACAGTAGCAATAAATTTTATATCCATTTGTATATATATTTTGAACAAATAGTTTTAATATAATATGTTTTTTTAAAAAAAAAATAAATAAAAATAATTATTATAATATTTCGTAATTCTGTTATTAATCAGGAATTTTTTTTCAAATAAATAAAATATTAAATTAATTATTTTAGACCAAAAAGTAGTAAATTGATAATTTTTTTAAAAAAACACACATTTGTTAACTATTTTCGTCGAACTAGTCGACGCTAAATGTGTTTTTTGCGTCGACTTAATTCGACGCTAATAGTTAAAAAATCACCGCTGTAAGTATACAAATATTATTTTTTTATATACTTTAGCGTCGCTTCGTTTCGAAGCTAAAAGTCTACTTTTTAGCGTCGAATTATTTCGTCGCAATATCTAACCTATAGAGTCAGAAACTTTTATTTAGCGTAGAAATACATTGGACGCAAAATGATAGTTTTTAGCTTTGAATATCTTTATTTCGACGCTAAATATTATTATCGTCCATGTTTGGGCGTCCAATTTTTGCGTCTAATAATTCGACGCTAATTTTCATTTGCGTCGAAATTTTGGATTTTTGCGTCGATTAGTTTCGACGCTAAAGAGCATAATTTTTATAGTGGTGCCTTTGAAACTTCTTTATTTATTTTATTTCCCCTAATGGGATCTCTCTCTCAATATTAGAATTAATTTCATCACTTCATCCATTTCTTAAAATCCGAAAAGGCCATCACCCACAACACATGAAGAGAATGTTGATTCTTTCTTCAATCTCTCCTCCAATTACCCATATCAATTCTCTCCTCCTCTACATTTATAAACCCTAGCATATATAGTTCCTTAGGTTTCAATTTTCTTTTTTTTTTTTGCTCCTTAATTTGTTTATGGGGGCTGGTATTTCAGCTAGTTTTGCTTCAGAAACTTTATCATCAACTTCATCACCAAGCTTCAATGATGTGCCTGAAAGTTGTGTGTCATCAATTTTCATGCACCTTGATCCACCTGAAATTTCTAAATTAGCTCTATTGAGCAAGACTTTTCATGGAGCTTCATCGGCTGATTTTTTGTACCTTGTCAAGAAAATCATTGATGAGAATCCTCAAAAGCTAAATAAAAAAGAGATTTATGCAAGATTGTGTCACCCTAATCTCTTCGACAACAGCACCAAGGTAACTACATATATCTTTCTTTTTCATCAGTCGAGTAGTGATCAAGCAAACCGGAAGGCCGTAAGGCGAGTTTCTAAAATGTGATCGATACCGATAACATTTTGGATAATAGTGGAAATGATCCACCTGCAAGAAAACTGAATATATTAATAATAATTATTATATATACTTATGTGTTTTATTTTTTGTTTAATGAAGGAGATTTGGTTGGATAAGAGAAGTGGTAGAGTTTGTATATCCATTTCGGCTAAGGCAATGAAAATAACAGGGATTGATGATAGGAGATATTGGAATCAAATTCCAACTGAGGAATCTAGGTAAGGGAATGTTACATATGTTTTTTTTTTTTTTTTTTTTAAATTATGGACTTTTTATTTATGGTTGCTAAATATGGAGAAGGGCCACTTTATATTTATTGGAGGAAGAAATAAAATATCAGGAAGAGATACATATATTGGGTTTCTGGTCTTTTAAAATCTTCCATATTGTGGGGTTATATATAGAATTGTGACCTCTCGTTAATTCTCAATCAACAATTTTTTTTCTAATTAATCAATTATAAAATTTTGTTAGAAATATTTTCTGAAGCATCATTGATCTATTATTGTAGATTCCATTCAGAGGCTATATCTTCAACAAACATGGTGGTTTGAAGCAAGAGGTGAACTAGAATTTGAGTTTCCACAAGGGAGCTACAGCTTATTTTTCAGACTTCAGCTAGGAAAAGTTTCAAGAAGATTTGGCAGAAGAATTTGCAACCTGGAACAAGTTCATGGTTGGGACATTAAGCCTGTCAGGTTCCAACTTTCAACATCAAATGGCCAGAAAGCTGTATCCGAATGTTGCTTGTATGACCCTGGAATCTGGGTTCTTTATCATGTGGGTGATTTTGACAAGAAACCCACTTAGATTCGAAATCCAAGTAAACCCCAAGCAACGGACAGAACCCCAAGAACCGCGAATTTGATTTTGTAGGAACAAAACCCTTCCAAGGCCACAAAGAAGACCCACAAAGAACTTGCCCTTGAGAACCCTTAAAATGAATCCTTGTAGTGTTTTGCTAGCAAATGGAGACGCCACTAAGTTTGCCAAACTTAGATAAGTCGATTCAAACTTGAAAAGGGGAATCCCTCCCTTACAAGAATTCGGCCATAGCCAAAGCTTTAAGCTTTTGAGTTTACAAATTTCGTTCGTTGCCTCAAATGAAGAAGAAGTAAGCTTAAATAGTGTTACAAAAAGAAACCATAAAGGCATAAAGACAACAATGCCCCTAAAAACGAAATTAACACAAATATCAAGTTCTTAAGCCTTCAAATGCCTATGAAGCTTTATTCTAAACTGATTTGGGCCAAGTGAAATGGTTTTGGGCCCTTTCCATCCAAGCCCACATGCATCTCTATTTGTTTGTTGCAGTCGACCATAAAACTCTGAACTAATCCCGCCATTGCTTCTCTAAGTCTTTTGGTCCTCTGCCTCGTAATTGGCCCTTCTGGCACTTGTAATTCGTCCTTTGGTTTGTTGTCGGCCTGGATCATGTCATCCCCTCCCTCTTGAAAAGGATTCGACCTCGAATCTGTACCTGCATCAAAAGGAGTTAAGTCAGAAACATTAAATGTAGCAGACACATTATACTTACCTTGTAAATCCAAATTGTATGCATTGTCATTAATCCGTTCCAAAACTTGAAATGGACCATCCCCTCTTGGTTGTAGCTTAGATTTACGTTGTTCAGGAAATCTCTCCTTGCGCATGTGTACCCAAACCCAATCTCCAGGATGAAATACCACACGCTTTCTTCCCTTATTAGCATGAGAAGCATATTGCTCATTCTTTCGTTGTATTTGCTCTCTTGCTTTCTCATGTATGTGCTTCACCAAATCGGCTTTCCCTTTTTCCATCTAACCCCGCATGCTCATCAACAGGCAATGGTAACAAATCTAATGGAGTTAGTGGCTGAAAACCATAAACAATTTCAAATGGTGAGTAAGATGTAGAGGAATGAATACTACGATTATATGCAAATTCAACAAAAGGCAAACAATCCTCCCAGGTTTTTAAGTTCTTATTGATAATAGTACGCAATAACTGAGTCAAAGTCCTATTAACAACCTCGGTTTGGCCATCAGTTTGGGGGTGGCAAGTAGTAGAATACAAAAGTTTAGTTTCCAAACTTACCCCATAAAACTTTCCAAAAGTGACTAAGGAACTTAACATCACGATCTGAAACTATACTCTCCGTGGAATCCCATGGAGTCGTACTACTTCTCTAAAGAACAAGTCAGCAATGTTAGTGGCATCATCAGTTTTATGACATGCTATAAAGTGTGCCATCTTACTGAACCTATCAACCACTACAAAGATGGAATCTCTACCCTTCCTAGTCCTAGTCCTAGGTAAACCCAATATAAAGTCCATCGATACATCTACCCATGGCTCACTAGGTATAGGCAATGGTGTATACAACCCATGAGGCATAACCTTAGATTTAGCCTGTGTACAAGTTAAACACTTATCACACAAACGCTCAATATCTCTCCGCATTTTTGGCCAATAGAAATGTTCACTCAATACCCCTAAGGTCTTGGTAATGCCAAAGTGCCCCATTAAACCTCCCCCATGTGCTTCCCTCACTAACAATTCACGCATACTACAAACAGGAATGCATAATCTATTTTCCCTAAACAGAAACCCATCATGTTGGTAGAATTTACTAAAAGCAGACTTTTCACATGCAGCATAGATAGTACTAAAGTCAATCACTAGCATAAAGTTCTTTAATAAATTCAAACCCAAGCATTCTTGCACTCAATGAAGTAAGTAAAGCATACCTTCGCGATAGTGCATCGGCGACAATGTTTCCTTACCTTGTTTGTAGCGGATTACATATGGAAATGTCTCAACAAACTCTAACCATTTTGCGTGTCGTTTGTTCAGTTTACCTTGTCCCTTCAGATGCTTCAATGATTCATGATCTGTATGGATCACAAACTCTCGAGGCCACAAATAATGCTGCCAAGTCTCAAGGGCTCGCACTAGCGCATACAACTCCTTGTCATATGTGGGGTACCCCTCAAAACTGCTTCATTTAGCTTCTCACTAAAGTAAGCTATTGGTCGCTTTTCTTGCATAAGAACAGCCCCAATGCCTATCCCGGATGCGTCACACTCAATTTCAAAGGTCTTCTCAAAGTTGGGTAGTGCCAAGACTGGTGCACATGCACACTTCATTTTCAGATCCTGGAATGCCCCTCTCTGCTCTTCACCCCATTTGAAGCCAACAGTCTTCTTCACTACTTCAGTCAGTGGTGGCTGCAATACTACTGAAGTCTTTAACAAATCTACGGTAGAAGCTTGCTAATCCATGGAAGCTTCTGACTTCTGTCACTGTTGTTGGTGTTGGCCAATCCTTAATTGCCTTCACCTTTTCTAAATCTACCTCGATGCCATCTGCACTCACAACAAATCCAAGGAAGACAATTCTATCCATACAAAAAGTGCACTTATCAAAGTTAGCATACAGTTTTTCTTGCCTTAACACATCAAGAACATGCTTCAAATGCATAACTGCTCATCTACTGTTTTACTGTAAACTAAGATGTCATCAAAATAAACTACAACAAACTTACCTAAAAATGCACGCATAACATGATTCATCAATCTCATAAATGTGCTAGGTGCGTTTGAAAGACCAAATGGCATAACTAACCATTCATACAAGCCATACTTAGTCTTAAATGCAGTTTTCCACTCATCTCCCTCTCTCATGCGAATTTGATGGTATCCACTCTTTAAATCAATCTTACTAAAAATTTTGGAACCATGCAATTCATCCAACATGTCATCTAGTCTAGGAATGGGGTGACGATACTTTACCGTAATATTGTTGATAGCTCGGCAATCAACGCACATGCGCCACGTCCCATCTTTCTTAGGAACTAGAAGCACTGGTACTGCACAAGGACTCATGCTTTCCCTGACATAACCCATTGTCCATCAACTCTCGTACTTGCCTTTGTAGCTCATTTGTCTCCTCGGGATTGCTCCTATAAGCCGGTCTGTTAGGAATGACTGCTCTCATGTATGAAGTCTATCTGGTGCTCGATACCTCTAATGGGTGGAAGCCCACTAGGTATGTCCTCTGTCAGTACATCACTGTAATCCTGCAAAAGAGATGAAATAGACACAGGAAGCAAAGGGTTAGTGTTAGTAAAATAAATATGATGCTCTTTATACTAACAATAGCATGAGCTTGCTAGCCTTGAATGCTTTCCTCGCTTCACCCCTCACCCATGTAGAAACCCTTTTTAACTCTCCTTTTGTTTCCCCCTCACGTTCACTCACACTCCCCTTGGGAACTCCCACGACTTTGGCCTTATTTTTCTCACCAGATACGTCACTCTCACTAGTCTCACCCAAGGTGGTGTTTCCCTTCGCTCTCTCTTTCTCGTCACGCTCAAGTTGCAACTTAACCTGGTCTTCATGGACTTGTGCAGGTGTAAGTGGGTATAATGTAATGGGTTTTCCTTTATGCTGAAAAGAGTATTTATTCTTGAACCCATCATGAATAACCTTCTTATCAAACTGCCACGGTCTACCCAAAAGAATATGTCCTACATGCATCGGTATCACATCACATAGGACATCATCTGTGTATGGCCCAATGGTAAAACTCAACAATACTTGCTTTGTCACACTTATTTCCCCACAATCATTTAACCATTGCAACTTGTAAGGCTTCGGGTGTCTCAAGCAACTCAACCCCAATCGCTCAATCAAAGCTGTGCTAGCAACATTAGTACAATTGCCCCCATCTATAATCATACTACACCCCTTACCATTCACACGACACCTAGTATGGAATATGTTCTCCCTCTGCTGCATACTCTCATCCTCTACAAATGTGCACTCAAAGCACGCTTGACAACTAAGGATAAGTTATTCAGCGGGTATGCAGCTCCCTCATGGTCACTAGCATCCTCCAACTCTGGCATCTCATCATCAACCTCACTATCAGTAGAGTACACATCTCCACTCTTCTTATCAATCAATCTAAGGTACGTCTATTGGGACATTCTGAAGCATAGTGTCCCATGCCCAAACATTTAAAACACTTGACATCCTTAGTTCTAGTAGTTGTACCGTCGGGTTTTGGTCTATGTTTACTCTCGATTCAGCAGTCTCTTTACCCTTGGTACTAGGTTCGGCCCTAGGCTTATTAAAGCCTCCACTGAACTCGCCTCTAGGCTTGTCAAAGCCTCCATCCCGCTTCTCATTCGGAACCCATTTTCCTTCCATGCAGAAGTAGCCTGAGTACCAAATCTGGATGTTGACCTTTTCTTGAGTTGCCTTTCTACCTTGATAGCCATGTGAAGCATATCCTCCAAATCAACACAGTGATGCAAACTCCACCATGTTTGCTATCTCTCTATTCAAGCCCCCTAGAAACCGTGCCATAGTAGCTTCTGCATCCTCCTCAACTACATTTGCCCTGATCATGGCAACTTCCATCTCTGTGTAATAGTCTTCAACACTCTTGGCCCCCTGATACAGATGTTGTAGTTTCTGATACAACTCCCTATAGTAATGGCTGGGTATAAATCTTTTTCTCATGAGACCTCTAAGTTCTGCCCACGTCTGAACCGGTCTCTCATAGTTTCTCCTCCGAGTAGAGACAAGCTGATCCCACCAAATCATAGCATAATCGGTAAACTCAATTGCTGCTGCAGACTGATCTTCTTCTCGTCTGAGTAGTGATGACAGTTGAAAATCAATTCTATTTTCTTTTCCCATTCTAAATAAGCTTCAGGATCATTCTTGCCTTTGAATGTTGGTATCTTGATCTTGATGCTACCTAGATCACCATCTACATCTCCTCGCCTACCATATCCTCTCTGATCATAATCCCCTCTTCTGGCATCAAATGCACCTCTATCATCAAACCGTCTATCCCTCCTATCATTCCTCCTATCAAACCTCCTATTAGGCGCCTCCTATCATGCCCAGGCTGAAATCTCTCCTCCACATCATCAAACCATCAGAATCATCAAACTCATTTTCAGCTTCTTCTTCATCTGGTGGTACATACTGTGGTGGTACACGGCGAGGTGGCACATTATGAGGTGGTGGTACATTATGGGGTGGTGGTACATTCTGAGGTGGTGGTGCTCTGGGACCGCTACCAGTTTGAATACTCTCTACACTCTTGGTCAATCTCTCCAAGCAGTATTCATGTTCTCAATCATATCTGTAACTTCCTATCCAAAGCCTCAAGCTTTTCTTCAGTGGTTAGACCTGTCATCTCAACACTAAGAAAACAGATTAGAAATAACAAGAAAGTAAAGCAATATGTAAATCCTCACAATCTCACGTGTTTACACTCGAATGATATCACTCCACTCCACTCGGTTTGCACTCTATTGGCTTTTACCCGATACTGTGCTCACAATCACTGCCTTTTACCACTCTTGAGTTCGTCCTCAATTCAAATGTGAACACACTCAATCCAAGAATACAAACCATGTAGTCCTCAAGCTAGCATGACAAACGGACCCCATAATATATATATATAGGGCAGGCGGAACAAAACGCGAACATGAATAGTAATGACGGAGACTCAATCAATAATACTTAAGCTAGAGTAATTATAAATAAGGAGTAAACAATTAGCACGATGAGAAACAAATAAGCATGCAAATTCACGGTCGTATGTAATTTCGGGAGAAATTTTGGCACTTCTATAGAAATTTTGATGGAATACCCTCTATGGGCACCTAAATGATAAAATGGAACAAACTAGATTCAACCAAAAAAATTTCACTTTTTTTTTACTTTTTTTTTTCCTGCTCAAGTGATCACTATCACTCAAGTCCCTTTTCTCTCTTTTTTTTTTTTTGATAACGTCAGATGCTAATAAAAGTGGTTCTGATTTCAGAGGCTTATTTAGGTTCTGATTTCAGAGGCGGTTTTCAAAGCCTGATTTCAGAGTCTGATGAGGGTCTGAATCCAGGGTCTGAAGTCAGAGGCTGCTGGTCAGTGTCTGATTTCAGAGTCGAATAAGGGTCTGATTTCAGGGTCTGAATTCAGAGGCTAATTTTCAGAGGTTACTGGTCAGGGTCTGAATTCAGAGGCTACTGGTCTGGGTCTGATTTCAGAGGCTACGTTTCAGGTCTGATCTCAGAGGCTAATTTTCAGAGGTTACTGGTCAGGGTCTGATTTCAGAGGCTGATTCAATTTTAGTTTCAGGTCTGAACTAAGATGTTATCAAGGTCTGACCAGAGTCTGATTTCAGAGGCATATTTCAAAGTTACGTTTTAGGTCTGATTTCAGAAGCTAAGATTTCAGACTTCACTAGGGTTTAGAAATAAAACACACAGCCGCCAAGAACATGCTTATTTCTTAAACATATGCTAAAGAACAGAATGACTATGACGAACTAATAGGAAGAACAGAACAGAAGCCCAGAACTGGAAAAAGATAAAAGATGAACTGATATGCAGAACAACAAAACCAGATCCAGAATATGCTTCACAACAAAACCAGATCCAGAATATGGACAAAACAAAAACAGAAACAAAACAAGATCCAACAAGAACTGAAACGAAAATAACAAAGAACAAAAAAAAACAGAATCAAACAAAAGGAAAGATAGAAAAATCAGACCTTGGAACCCTGAGCTCTAGATACCAAATGACAAGAAACCCACTTAGATTCGAAATCCAAGTAAACCCCAAGCAACGGACAGAACCCCAAGAACCGCGAATTTGATTTTGTAGGAACAAAACCCTTCCAAGGCCACAAAGAAGACCCACAAAGAACTTGCCCTTGAGACCCCTTAAGATGAATCCTTGTAGTGTTTTTGCTAGCAAATGGAAACGCCACTAAGTTTGCCAAACTTAGATAAGTCGATTCAAACTTGAAAAGGGGAATCCCTCCCTTAAAAGAATTCGGCCATAGCCAAAGCTTTAAGCTTTTGAGTTTACAATTTATTTCGTTGTTGCCTCAAATGAAGAAGAAAGTAAGCTTAAATAGTGTTACAAAAAGAAACCCTAAAGGCATAAAGACAACAATGCCCCTAAAATGAAATTACACAAATATCAAGTTTTTAAGCCTTCAAATGCCTAGGAAGCTTTATTCTAAACTGATTTGGGCCAAGTGAAATGGTTTTGGCCCTTTCCATCCAAGCCCACATGCATCTCTATTTGTTTGTTGTAGTCGACCATAAAACTCTGAACTAATCCCCCCGCCATTACTTCTCTAAGTCTTTTGGTCCTCTGCCCTCTCGTAATTGGCCCTTCTGGCACTTGTAATGCGTCCTTTGGTTTGTTGTCGGCCTGGATCATGTCAGATTTTGTTGTCGATAATCCTCAAATCCTCACCAATATCAAGTTGTCGATGATGCAGATCGACTGTAACACATACAAAAGGGGGCTTTTGTGTTGATTCTGTTTTGATACATCCAAGTGAGTTTAGGGAGAGATTAAAGCATCACTAAATAATCTTATAGTCAGTACTATAAAGTTCTGACGTCCGCACTTAAGAATGAATATTATTTTTTTTTTTTGTATACATATAGAGGGGGTGTCTAGGTGGAGTAGGACTCGAGATCTTATCTTAAGAGTATGGGATAGTCGGGAGTTTTACCTGTTCTGCTTAAGTCCGGAATAGATGGTTTGACTACGAAGTTTCCAACGATTTCAAAAAATAAAAAATATGAGAGGAGTGCTTTTGTATTAATAGTTTGGATTGGATGAGTCGAGATTCATAACCTTATTATGAAATTTGTTGTTTTGGTACATTTTTTTTTAAGATTTAAATTTGATATTGAATTTTCATAAATTATAATTGGTAATTATTGAATAATAATTTAAATTTAATTAATTTTAATAGTATAAGCTCAATATTAAGAGATATATATATATATATATATATATATATATATATATATATATTTTACATAAGTTATCTATTTTTTTAAAAAAGTGAATTTAATTATCCACAAAGCAATTGGAGCTATTAGGCTGTGAAGATATCGGTAGGAAAAAAAAAAAGAAAACTGAGAGAAATATGAGCTTTGGAGGCTGGTGGTGGGTCCAACCGTAATGGACCACGGCACGGCTTATTCATTGCTCAGTTGGTCACATTATGGTGTGGTGTCAATGACATTTTTGTAACAACAGCAAAAAGATAGAAAAGAAATTTGAGTGAAAATTTCCACTTGCCCACGTTGGCTTGCTTATCAATTGTGAAGGATAAGGACCTGCCACTATAATTTTACAATAGTCTTTTGTCAGCTAACCAAAAAAACCATTCAGTGAATTAAAATTTAATTTTATAAAAAAATAATAATAATAGGTAATCTTCATTTTAAAATGTTAAATCAAAACTATCTCTTTAAGACTTCAACGATCTGATTCGTCATGTCCAAATTCTCTCAGTATCACTAAATTAGCATCCAAGATATATATATTAGATATTATAATTCATGGAATCCATTCGCAACATCTCTTTTAATACATTGGTCGGATAAAAAAGAAAATCACTCTGATGTAATTTATAAGTTGACATAACATCACGTATATATTCATACAACAAATGATTAAAAATAGAGAAGATATTAGTGGGGTACCCGTCCACAATTCAAATTAGAATTGAATTCAAATCCATATTCAATTCCCATTTGTTGTTATAAGGAGAACAATAAGATTAAATGTTGATTTTCTTTTAATATAGCTGAAGCTAATTACAAGAACTAACTTGGTTAATCGACTGAAACAGTAAGAACTAATAGAGCAAATTACTATGCACCATCAGCTAGACTAAAAATAACTATTTGAGTTCTCTTAAAACATTTAAATATCATATTCGTGTGAACTCAAGTCTTCTTACACTTTGCCAAGATATGGCGGCAGGAAAACGACTGGGAAAATAAAAATTAAAGAAAAAAACACCTAAATGCCTAATAAAAAGTCAAAGAAGTTCATGGTGTGTCTCAAACAAATTGAACAATTCTGTACAAACACGGTTAGTTTTGCCTTCCAGTTACAGCCATTCACCATCCCTTGTATCGTCAAGTCATTGTTAAAAAACCCCATTTTCTGAGAACTCATTGGCTATATCCTGAACTATATCATCATCCTGCAAATGGAGATTCTGCGGCAAATCTTGTGCTCTGTGGTTAATCCAATATTGGCA
This sequence comes from Zanthoxylum bungeanum, assembly GCA_019454045.1. NCBI lineage: Eukaryota > Viridiplantae > Streptophyta > Magnoliopsida > Sapindales > Rutaceae > Zanthoxylum > Zanthoxylum bungeanum. The sequence goes on from SKCR01000285.1 coordinate 54,714, forward strand.
GCTGCAGCAGATGTTTCACTGTTTGAAGTAGCTTTAAAACTGTTGCTACGGCTCATAGGACCTG